>SSNP01000017.1:5136650-5241742 GCA_006937955.1 Pachypanchax playfairii | reverse complement strand
CCAGTCAATACACACTTGGGTACCAGGAACCTTTTTCACGTCAAAAGGTGAAGAATTTAATGCCTGAGTGCTCACACAGGGAGCTGAGCCACCAGACTTCAGGTGCAATTAGATGGAGGTAAGACTTGTTCAAACAATAAATGCTTTGGCCTTCTGGATGGATGTCAGCCATTTGGCTCTCAAAGCATACATTCAGGCTGGTTACATGGTTTCTCCACCCAGGAAACATCTTTCATTTTGGGTTGTCTGAGCCAAAGTTTCTCATGCATGGGCATGTTATCTATCTAAAGTCCTTCTTTTTTTCTGAAACCTTGCAGAGGTGTGGATAACATTTAGTTCTTCGGCTCATTGTCTTCTGCGGCCAAAATGTTTTTTTTTTCAGCTTACAAGATTAATCCACAGGCATTGAAGCTGTTGTGCTTCGCCAAATATTCATAAATGTTTAGGCTGCATGCACTCAGCAGGAAAAAGAACTATTGTTGCTTGAACAAGATTTATGTCACAAACCTCTAAAAACTGAAGAAACAATAAACTCCATTTAAGTGTTTACAGTGAAACAAACAGAGATGTTGAGGCTTTGGCTGCATTGGCATCATGTTCTACTTTATTCCTGTGACACAGATAAAGTTTCATCGTAAAAACAAAATGTTACTACAATACTTTAACTTTGTGGGATCAATCAATCCTGAAAAAGTTTTAAACTTAAATCATTTGACTTATGAGGTCATTTTAGTGAATCTGAAGGAAATAAAAATCACCAGAAACATTTAAACAGCTGGTGAAGTGAATAACATTAACTTTGGTGTGGATTTTGTTTTGACATGAACCCACCTGAAGTCTCTTATTTGCCAATTCTTAAACACTTATTTTCATTTGCTCTGGAGCTTTTGTGTAACAGATCAATGCAGAGGGAGACCTGAAGCTCTGTTAGTAGTAGGAGGACCAATTTCATTGGATTTATTACAAAAGTTGCTTTAATGCTGTGACATGATGTGCATGCAAAGCACCAATAAAATGTTGGAAAGATTTCTCCATCACTTTGCAGGAAAGATACATTTTTCGAAGGCAAAACCTGCAGTAGTTTAAAAAGTACAGTGAACAATAATTAGAAGTGTGTCATTAGAAGTTGCCTGGTGGCTGTGCAGATGCTGATTATCTCAGTGTCATTTAAGGAAACTGCTCATCATGATGACTGACAGGCTTTCGGGCAGGAAATTGCCCAGCTGAGAAGAGGAAGTTATAACTATAGATACTCATTTCTGATTTGTGATTTAAAGTTGCTGCTCAGAAAATCCCCTAATTTATTTTGGATCTTGTGAAACCTACACTTTCTTTGAGGTATTAACCAAATGGAAGGTAGAAATGCAGCCATCGCTACATTAATCGTGTTTTATGAAGAATAATTATAATCACACATACTGAAACACATTTTTTTGGCTTAATGTAATTCATTTTAATCAGCTGCCATTTTTAGTTATTATATTATAGTTATTCTGAATTTAGGTAGATTTTATCCAGTATGTCCTTAACTTGCTTCATTTGCTGCTTTTTATTTTTTTTCAGATGTTTTAATGTTATTAATGTTATTATTAATGTTATTAAAGTTCTGTAGTGTATCTTTTACAACTTTGTTCTTCTATTAATAACTGCTAAAACATTAAGTATTTTACTAAGTGACTACTTCTGTCACTTAGTTGTGAACTTAGAGCCCATTTTATAGATTTTCCTTACATTATCCAGTGTCCAGATGTCCAGTTGTGTGATTTTATGATTCATTAAAGTAGTTCAGATAGCTGCTTCCCTAAATGACAGTTTAGTCAATTATTAAAACATGTGCTCTATTTTCCATTTACTTTCAGCAGTTTGAGTTGTATAAAAATTATACACATCTTTATATTTCATCAAATGAAAGAAGGAAACCTGTGTGTTCATAATGAATGACCTTAGAATTTATCCAACACAACAAAACAATTCACTTCCTATATGAACATTTTATATACATCAGAATTTGAACACTGGCCATTGCACAACATGACAGTGCTGTTAAACTCACTGCAGTTCACCTCCTAAACACTAGATGTCACCGCTGAGAAAATAATGTATTTATGCTGCAGGCATGGCTTTTAAACTTGTTCAGTATGTAGGTTACTTTCATACACATACACAAGAAAACAACTTTAATTAGTTTGTTTGACATTCACAATATTATATTCCTAGGTTTTCTTTAGTCATGCAGATGCCTGAAGAAAGCAACGTGCTTGTGGAGCTTTTCCTGCATACAGTTCCTGACAGCTGTAACACTGTCTGCAAGGTCAGGATAGCAAACACGACTGCAACTGGGAAGGATTTAGGTTTTGGATTTGTAGGAAGCTGCAAGAAATATTTATCTTTTAGTGGCTTGACTTTTCTCACAAAGCTCCCCACAAATTCTTGATCACTGTGCACTCATTAACAGTATTCTTTAAGCTTTGTTTGTTTTTGTGTTTTGATGTGTAACTGTTGGGGTTCACTATGTAATTTGTTTGTTTTGACGTTTCTCATCATCAGGTATTTTCCAGCTGACTGCATGACCAAAAATTCACAGAGATACAGTCACTAAAAAATAGCTTGAGAACACTCCGTTCTGTATATTTTCTACTGTGATATTCTTTATACTGTACCTGCTTGTTTCTGTGCAGGTTTGGGTGGTTGGTACCTATTACCAGCAATACTTTGGTGAGTGGTAGGGTACTTGGGAGAGGTCGCCAGTCCAACACACAGACCACATGGTGACAAACAACTATTTACTCACATATTCAAATCTAGGGCCAATTTAGGGTCACCAATTAGCCTAACATGCATTTCTTTGATCTTTGGGTTAGTCCCTGGAACGACACGCCCATGCTCAAAAAGAACACTCTCCCCAGAAAGAACTACCACCTACTGAGTTTCAAACCTACAGTAGGATCTTCTTTCTGCAAGGAAACTGTGCTAACAACTGCATCCCCCTCGGTGACCTATTTTTACCTGAGCCAAGGAGATGATGTTTTCATCAACATTAATTAATCTATTTAGTGTTTTTTCGGTTTGTTAAAGAGATAACTCAAAATGTAATGCATGGATTTGGATGACATTTTCAGGATATGTTGGGAATGGCATAAAAAACATTTGCTTATATTGTTGTACTTATCTGGATCACCATAAGGATTCAGGAGCTTTTTGAAGGATTCTTTAATATGAAGGTCTGTACTCTGCTTCCCAGTTCTAATAAATCAATACTGAAACCAGCAAGAATAACTGTAAGATGTAAATACGAATCAAACATTAACTCAAACATTTGCATTAGGACAAAGTAACTGCCAAGGACTGAACAAGAGTCACTACAGTGTGGGCAAGTGTGGTGCTTGTTTTCCACAGATTAGTGCTCTGAAATCATTCCAGCTGATTTTTCTTGCAAAACCTCTAAATGTTGACAATCAGTTGGTGTCTGATTACTCGTTGAGATGATGAGAGGTCTTCAGGCTTAAGAAAATGGTAAAAAACAAAGCTGTTTACCAGCTCTGATTGGTTATTTGCCATGTTCACCATTCAACAACTGATGTTCAAGGATGATATAATAAATTAACACACAAGGATTAGAACTGCAGGATGCAGTGACCAGAAGCAAACGAGGCTTTCTTCTAAAATAAAACTTGGTGATACTGCTTTCATTGCAATGTTTAATGTTTATGTCCAAAATGACAAATATTAGTTTGGTAATTAAAGGATGAGAAATTAATTTATGTTACAGTCCTAATTATACTTTTCTATATTAATATTCAGGCATTCATAGCGAAGTATGTTGGAAGTTAGTTCAGAAATTCAGACACGTATTATGATTCAAACACCAGCAATAAAGTAGAGATGATATAAAAGAAACCCAAGAGAGAACAATCAGTTGCATTAGAGCTTTTTGTTTGTTTGTTTAGTTGTACGAATATAAAAAATGACATATATTTTGGTCTGACAAAAAAAAAAAGAGAAACTCTGGGTCCTACCTGGATGTCATCGGATGTCAGGTGACCCTTCATGTCACTGTTTTTCTTTTTGGGAGGGGGCGGGGCTGGTTTGTGGGCGGGTGGGAGGTCAGTCCTGTTAAGAGAGTAAAAAGACAACATGACACTCAGCACAGTAAGGGACTGCCACTCTTTACGTCCCTCACCTTCTACAGCACTCTATAATGAGAAGTCCTGCCTGCACTTGCCTTTTTCACTCTTTCCTTGGATTTTGAAAGATCTCGTGTTGGTGGCTTTGTTGCAGCGGCAGTCATCCCTGCCCTTGCAAAGGCTCTCGCTGGAGAGACACTGTGCTAATGAGAGTGGGCTGTAATTGGACACTGAGGTGAGGAGATGGGAATGGAGGGGGTATAGAGGGCAGGGAGAAGGGCATGTGTGAGTCAGGTCCTCAGGGTGGACTGAATCTCATCCAGAGAGCCACGTGGACAAACACCCTGCAGACAGTGAAGCCACTGTTTGTTTGACATGTCGTCCTGAGCTGTGACACAGAGAGCTCAGCAGGCACCTCCTGCTCTCAACCTTTCTCTGAATCATCAAAACTAACCTCCCGAATCCCAAAGCACTCACCCCGCCCCCCCGCTGGAACGCCTGGGGAAGAGCAAACCCTCATCACCTGAGCTCCTCTGCTCCCTTATATACAGTACTCACATTGTAAAAATCGTCATCAAATAAACAATCACATATTTTGTGTTGTAATGTGATTTGATTATAAGAAGGAAAATTGAATTGTGAACAGTGATGGCAGCAGTAATTGAAAACTTGATGTTGAAATGGTTTGAAGGGAATCTGGATAATTATTTCAGACAGGAAATCAGAAAGGTTGCTGCTACAGAATGATTACAAAGAAAATCTCTTCCCTCAAACATGCTGGCAGTCAGATGTCATCTGCCGTACTCTGACATGATATCAGGAGTGATCAAAGATAATGAAGTGCAGCACAGATACTAAGCTGTGTACCTACACGCATTATCTCCAGCTTCTCCCGCCTCCCATTTGCACTGGTTCACGTACTTATTGAATAACATGACCTTTCTGCAAGGCCATGCTGGCGTATTAATGTGCAGAAAATTTGTGCATGAGTGCACCTCTTAACTCTTTCTTTCACGCTCATTATTTCCAGTCCGTATCACCTTGTCTCCAGACAGGGCTGCCGTGCTGCTGCCAGATTCATGTGGCAGTCTGCGTAGCAAGCCTGCAGCACTGACGCACAGCAAATGTACAGAAAGGCAACGTGCAGCACATCACCTCTTCTACATGGCAGCACCTTCCTTTTCTCTAAGGAAGATAATAAGAGAGGTTTGTGGTGGGGGGTCTAGTTTGTGCAGGTACAGCAGTGTGCTCACTGAAATGCATTTTAAGTAACTTATTCTGAGAATGTTACAAGTGGAAACTCAAAAAAGCAGATCGTTTTTTTTTGTAAATGCTATATAATAAAACAAAAATGTAACATTTTAACTTTGCATCAAGTGAGGCAACAAATGATGACTTCTTTCAGAAGTAAAAAGATCATATAAACTTATATATGTTTTCATTTTATTAGCACATAGAGTTTTACAAAATTTGACACAATTTTTGTGTTTCTGAACAAATATGTTTGGAAAAATGAGAAATGGGCAAATCAATTCAAAGAGGTTAGAATTACTCACTATAAAAGTTCCAAATTTCTAACCCTGTTGGACACTTTATTGTGAAAAAGCTTTTAAAAATACGTTTGGGCTCCATATGCAGAGTAGTTTAGTGAATCTGATGGACCATAACAATATTATCTCATGATTACACATCCTCCATCTCAGACCATCACTTCTAAATGATACTCTGCAACATTTAATATGATGTTATACACAATCAGCAGCTTCAGAGGAACATCAGTGCTTAGGATGTTTCTACTGTTTGACACCAAGAAGAAGGAGACACAAAGCATCAACAGTGTTTGATGAACTCTTATGTGTGCTGAGCCTACAAACAGATAGTGGGGCTTGTGCTCAAACAGTGATATGCTGAGACAAACACTTTGTGTGTAACTGAAGTAGTGCCTCAAATACTGCTGTACTTTAGAGTATCTATTTAAAAAATATACAATATTATAAAATGTCAAAACAAATGCTGTACAAAGGTCGTCATCAAAGCCAATTAATTTATAATGATTTAAAACTTCACAGTTAGTTTTTGCTAATGCTGATATCAAACTACATGGATTAGCTACATGTAGCTCTTTTAATTATGTTTTGTTAAAGAAAAATGGACGATTTTTGTGAAGCTCCTTGACAATAAAATATATTTAAAAATATACTTACGAATTATTTGAATAGTCTTGGTGAATTAGTACTATAGACTTTTTGAATTTGCTATGGTTGAAGAAATGCTGCAGTGTAACAGTGTTTTGTGAGAAAAATGTGCAGAAAAAGAAGTGCTCAGATAATCAGATGCTGAACTACCCAGCAGTTACGCAAATTTATCAAATCCACATTAGCAAAAAACACTTTTTACACCCAATAAAGCCTTGGTTAGAATTATTACAGGATAGAGTGTCCAAAATGACCAAAATAAGCTTCAATTTATTTTTAATTGAAACTCTTAAAATATTTAATCACATTTTCTCTTTTCCAGACATGTTCCAGAGGCTCCCTCAGTGTCCACAGACTGCTCGTGAAATATATGCAGCATTTCTTTTTAATTTGCAAAGATGAACACTGTATAAACTGCGACTCTCAGAATTAGCATGTGGTAAATAATTTTATCATAGAATGAGCTGCACATGCAAATAGAAATTCTTCAGAGGAAATAAAGTCACATGAACATGATGCACTAAATCAAGCTGGAATCATCCAGTCTGAATATATCAGTAGAAGAAACACATTATCACAACATTTATGGCTTGATTTTAATATTTGCTGTCCTCACAGGTTGTAGAAAAAAAACTGTCATACTCAAAACAAAATTGGGAGACTATATGGAAAGATTCTTCTTCTTAATGTGTTAAAACCTTATGCTGATATTTTACATACTATCAAGCAAATAACAAGAAACTGTTTTATGCAACAGGATGCCCAAACAACCAGATTTGTTTTTTGTTATTTTCCTTTGTGGGGAAATCAAATTGATTTCTGAACAAATCTAACTATAAGAGAAGATACGAACAATAAGGTTACTAGAACAAAATGCTCACAGACCAGAGAAGTGCATTAATTCATACATTGTGCGTGCAAACACCTATTAGGTTAGTGTTTGGCATCAGACTGTGGGCTCTTTAGACGTGGAAACTTAAGAGTTTAACATGTAAGTTTAGCTGTTCCTGGTTCACTCTTCTGGTATCTGTTCCTGAAATGTGAGGCAGATTGTACAGATCCACTGTCACATTCACTTTCCACGTCTTTTCTTCTTCCTCTTTCACTTCTTGTTATTTCTAAAGTTATTGTGTTTTAACTTTGCTATTTTTCAGTTTTGATGCATCATCTGTACTTCTGTCTTCTAGAAACAGAACCATCAGCAAATTTATGAGGGAAGTGTCCTTTTCTGATTAAAACTCAGGATACATATTGTTCAGAATATGTTATCTAATACATAGAATGTTGATGGTATTTTTTTTTTTTTCTAAACCTAATTAATAGTCGCCGTGGACACAAATATATTGTCTTCACATCATGAAATGAACTGACCTTGTTTTTGTGACAACCTAAAACTAGGGTCACTAATTAAAAAAATGTGATTATATTAGATTTCTTTCCAAATTTAAAGATTTGCAGGTGAGGGTGGAGGTGTGTGAGATGATAAGTTGAGAAGGGACACTGCATCGTAGTAACAGTGGTGAAAAAATAATCTTTATACACCTGAAAGGTAAAATGACACTCAAACGTTTTGTTTTTATACAACGAATAATGACAATGTCATGGAAACAGCTTAGTGTAGACATGATACCCATGGTGGCAGCATTGAGCTGGTACATCGAACACATGCTACATCTTCTCAGGGAGTGGCTCCATCATGGATGTATAGTTGTGGGAAAGTGTTGCTGACCAACAGCTTCGTTATGGAGCATCTCAGGGATGTTGAAAATAGCAGGAAAAAAACTGTTTGGCAAGTGCTCAGAATGTAGCGGTGTCATCACTGACATCCAACTGAAAGAAATGTTCTAAAGTAGAAATAATCTGGTGACATTTCATTAGGTAATTTCCAGGTAAGAAGATCCAAGAGGGGTTGTAAACCTGTGTAAAATGAGCCTAAACACCATAATGTACAGCTGAATTACAGCAGGTATTAGTAAGATAAAACATTGACTGACATTTTTGATAATTGTGGTTACAGAAATACATCATGTATGTTATATGATGTGAAACTTTCTGCACAACAGATTTGTTTCTGTGCTATTTCAGATTCAGGGGTTTAAGCTCATGCCTCAGTTTGTTTGTAATTTTAGCTCCATCGGTCGTTAGTCAGATACAGTGACGCGCTCCTCAGCTTGATCACCTCATGTGCATCTCAGCTGTGTGATCACACAGACTTCCTCAGAGCTGAATGTGATGCTGGCACCACAGGGGCGTTGGCTTTATGAGGTGCAGACACAAATGAAAGCTGACAAGCACCACAAGCCTGTGGGGAGCAGAAAGCAGTGGGCAAGGAACCATAAGCTACTATCCAGTTTGCAGTGTTTCCTGCTCAGACATCCACCTTGAAGACCTTTCTCTTCCTCGCTCGGTTGGCTACAAAAGGCTCAGGGCAGCTTAAGGGGAGATTTGAAGGGGATAGTGATGAGAAAACATAACTAATCCTTAAACTGGCCAGAGTAATCTGTGAAGGAAGCTTTACAGCAAAGAAAATAACTTTTACAATGCAATCACAAGAAAGTGACCTTCCTATTAAAATTGTTGTACTGGTGAGAGCCATTTTTTGTGCTTCATCAGAGTTAAGATGTACCTCAGCTTGACAGTTGGAAGCATGGTGAGAGATAGAGAAATGTTGCTTCACCGTTAGCGCTTGGATTAAAGAGCCACTATATGACCAAAGCCCAGCCCATGAAACAACAAACTGAAGTGTCGGAGCTGATCCTTGGCGCTCCCATTGATTTCTGTTGATCACAATCTTATTTGGCAATTTAAATGCTAATGATACTTTTAATTGCAAGACGGGATAAATGTGATTTGATCTTTAGGAGGCAATTACTTTCATGCTTTGTCTAGCTCCAATCTTTTCTCAAAAGGTGGACAACAATTACTCTGCAGAGCTCAGCTTTTCTTCTTCTTTCACATGAAAGGATTCAAAAAACACTGAAACAAAGCGGCAGGTTATTTTTTTTCCTTTGACAAGTTTATCAAAAACTATTTCTTTTGCTGGAGGAAAGTTTTTTTCTTCAAACATTTACTGTACAATCATACACACCCAGTCAGTTTCCATAAGTTACCACTTAAGACATTGTACTGGTATACAACAATCAAAGAATATGGTGAATGCTACAGACAGTTATACTGCATGTTTAACATTCTGTACAGAAAACAAAGCACCATTGAGACTTTTTGACAATAAAAATAAATGATTCAGTTTCACACTCAGTACAAAAACAGTTCATGTTGATAATCTAAGAATCACAACAGAGACAATCCTGCTTTGGTTACAGCTTAAAGCAAGAAGGTGTCCAACAAAAAAAGACCATTTATCACATTTAAAAAGGTCTCTACACAGCAATGATTAAAAGCACTAGTGACCAGCTCAGATATCAAAAGGTACACAAGAACGAATCATGTCTCTACAGTTTGCTTCTGCTAGAGTCGTCTTTCAATCCGTGGTGCTAATGCAGACAATTGTTGTCCGTCTGTGATTACACACGTCCTTTAAATTCACAACAATGTTAAATTTAATCAAGAGGAGATCTTTCAATTCTGGGTGATTTTGTGTCTGTGCTTGAGGAAAAAAAATGTTTTATATTTTCCCTTATTAACTGAAGCTCAAATTTTAACATACTTTTTGGATTTTGCACGTGATTCTTCCTGGATGGTTGGACATGTGTCCATAAAGTTGGCTTCAAAGTGTTTTTACCAGCAAGTACTGGCAACTGTATAAACCCCAGCTGTTTATCAGAAACAGTGAATTATTATTTTTTTTTCCACATTGCCACAATTGGCAGTACTTTTCAGCATTTTGGAGGACAAACGCTGAAGCAAAAACACAGAGCGATGAACACATTGTTCTGAGAACATCGCCTTTGACAATGCCCATCTATTTTGATAATCAGTTGACCATTGTGCCAGTGCAGCCTTTAAATGGGGCTGGTGATTTATTAGGATTGACCAATTTTGAGTCACATCATGTGCTGCTTTGTGAGGGCAAACAGAGGCGTGACTGGCGGTGCAGTCAGGCATGTTATCAAATGCCCAAGCTTGATTAACAGCTCATCAACATGCAGAATTAAACAGTCTGGCTAAACGCTTCCCCTTTTGAACCTGACATACGCACTCATACAAAACTATATCTCCAATTTTCTGCATTAAATAATGCCAACACATTCTCTTATTGCAACTTTTTTGGCATTCATTTTATCTGATATTTCAATGAAAAAGTACACAGTTTCCTAATAAGACACTGAACAAGTTTGATGACAAGCCACAGAAAACAGATACAGAGTTTTGAATCACATTTCACTACATCAAGCATTCCATGCCAAACTAGTAGGAAACAATACAGTTACAGTAGTGACATAGCAACTCTTTTCATGCATATTTTATGAGATTCATGCACAAAAAAAGGAGAGAAAAGAGCAAGAGGTGGAGGAAAGAGGTTGGACAAGGTGGTTTGTTAACACAGATGTCTGTTTATGTGACTCAAAGTCTATGTGGTGTTAAAGATTTGCTTTACATTTAAAGTGTTACATGTGTATTTCCATTTTAATAAATTGTTCAATCCAAACTCCCTGAAGAGAGGCTCGACATTTAAAAACTTTTATGAGATTTGAGTCATCAAGCCTCATTTTGTCAGAATTGTAGAATAAATGCATCGTCATTATTTCATGGCTAGTTTTTGTCAAAAATCAAGTAGCAACAAATCAGTTTCATTTCAAAAGTCATAAATGTGGTCAAAAATTTGATATGTTTTAGACTTCAAGTCAGGTGCTTCTAATTCATGATCGAAGAAAGTTTACTGCTTTCAGCGCTCACAGTGGTGTGCTCAAGTATGTCACTTGCAGGCCACCGTTACATGCAGGCAAGAGAATAGAGGATCCAGGAGGACAGGGATCAGCAGGGGACAGACTGGGGTCAGGTGCCTCTACTTTCCTTGTAGGGGACTCTGGCTTCTCTGGAGCCTGTGTCACACAACTATCAGCAACAGCAGCAACAGCAATGCTGAAGGAGTGGAGTGGGAAACAAAGAGCAGTTACTTTGGCATCAGAGTGAGAAAGAAAGATAGATTAGCAAGGAAGGAGAAAGAGACAGAAAGCAATGGGAGCGGTAAGAGTCTGTGTGATTCATCTCTCTTGAAAAAGCACTGCTGGGAGGGAGAGACGTGAGGTTTCTGGGTTTCTGTAGGGGCTCATAGTTGCACCTGCAGTCACCAAAAACATGTAGAAGGTGGAGAATAAAAATCTGCCAGAGTGGCTCATTAATGTTAGGGAGATTTCCTAATGCATTCTCTTCAATTGCATGTTCAGAGTTGATAAAGGCTCTTGTGCACTCTTAACTGGATCCTGTAGCACCCTAACCCAGTTATTTAGGTAATTTTCCAAGCCTTTGCCCACAGAAGTATAATTTCCAAGAGAGAAAAAAAAGGTTTGCATCTTGAAAATGCAGCATTCAGAAGCATCATAGATACCATGGCAACCAATGGTTATCTCCATGTGTTTAAGAGAAAGGCTTCAATCTGGAGTCAGTTTCAACATTTATTTTTATCTTCACTGAGATCAGATTTCTGTTAGCTAATCCTGAAAAGTTTACACACATTGTGATAATACAAAAGGTTCATGTAGAGCTCCGTTGCTTCTTGCTCTGCACCCAGTGGTCTTTTTACCCCCTCTGCATGCAGGCAGCAGCTGGCAATGCTAGAGACTGTCATGGGCCTTGGTTTGCTGGCACAACAAAATTACCTTGCTGGCTGGAGGTGGAGTTGCAGAAGTAAACAAAACCAATGTTAAAAGGTCCCTAAATCTGCCTTCAACAGCAGTTTCAAAGATGCAACAAAGGGAAATCATTTCTTTTTTTTTTTTCTAAAAAGTGACTTAACTGTGACATTACTTTTTGGGATTTAGACCGAAGTAAATCAGTATTTAAGTCAGTATGCATCACTAACCATACAAACACTGTGTCTGTCTCCAAATCCAGCACAAAATCTCTTTCAGACTTTCAACTGTCTCAAATGATTATTTTTTAATAACTTTATGAAGTTTCTCCAAATCAAATTCTATAAGCAGCATAACTTCTGAATCTCTTCTACTGTATAGGATCTCAAACAAATCGACTTTATGTTATGATGATATCACATTGACTCATAAGCTCATAGCCATCTAATGCAGGCGAAACTCTCCTAAGAAGAGACTGCAATTTGTGTTCCTGCAATCAGTCCTGATTAAAACAATAGTGTTTCAGGCTCAGAGCAGCCCACATTACAATCAGGACGCTTCTCAGTAGTCATAATCATCGATTTCATGTGCTCTTGAAAATAAAGATAACGATTTCTTTTTCCTTCCCTTATTGTTAATGAGTGCAATTGGAGGAGATTTGTTTGAAGCATGTTCTTTCTGTCTCTAGACACAAAATGTGTCGTTCTTATGAAAGTATTTTTCTCTGGTGGACTGACAAGGGTGCACATCTAATCTTACAACCTGTCCAGCGCCCTGTAATATTCTATGGTGCAGGCTTGGTACTCACAGGTCATTATCTGTCTCAGTGCGAGTCTTCTGCTGCCGCCGGTGGACCATGAAAACAGTAACAGCCACACCGATGATGAGTCCAATGGCAACAACACCTCCTAGGATCCCGATAACACCACCTGGGGGACCCTGTGCCATTGGTTTCTCTGCAGACAAGACAAGAAATGACAGTGTCAGGCTGGGTGCTCTTTCTGTAATTGATGGTGTTAGCATGATTTTAGAAAAAACAAACAAAAACAAAAAAAAAGAACAGCACACAATGAAACCATAACCAGAAGACAGATCCATAACCAGAAGACAGATCAATGTCCCACACTCCTCGTAAAACATGTTTTTATTTTTTAATCCTTGGCAGAAAAAAAATGTTGTAAGAATCAAGTCCTGAGAAAATATATATTTATATAAATAAAAATAGAAAAAGATAAAAAACAATGTGAACATAAAAGAACTGTTCCCAGAATTATTCCCAACAAAACAATAGAATGTTGGAAAAGTAAAATCCTTTCAATCCATTTGACACATCTTTTTCCTGGCTTCATAAAATATAACCAAATACTATTTTCAGACACTTATTTCAGCATGAGTCCATTGTCCTGCATGTCCTGGCACTGCATGAATACCACACTGTTGTGGTCACTCTGCAGCTGCTTCCACTGCTGCATTTTTAATGTGGGCTCCATCAACTGTTCAAAAGAAGCCTAAATTGACTGGGATTTGACAGTGAACCTAAATGCACTCTAAGAGCCTGACAGAGCTCATCTGAACTCCTCACCAACATGTAACAAATGAAATTTATATTTTTAGCATTGCACAAAAACAATGTATGTCATTCTGCTGAAAGCAAACATTGAAGGGTTGGTCCACAAATGTCCCTTTAGCTGACTAATGGAGGAGACACAGTAGTCCAACTTGATACATAATGCTGATTATTCATGTTGCTCAGTACTCTGTGTTCCCTGTTTGGAGGGTGTTCATTTAAAAAAAGACACATGGAATATGATTAAATTCAAAATGTTAATGCAGCCAAGCAGGAGCGTCTCTGGTCTACAGGAAGAGCTTTGACTGTCAAAATAAATCCTTCACCAGCAGAAGTAAAAATCGCATACATTGAAAGGAGAAATGTAAAGTTTGCCTGTTTTGATAATTAATAATTGATAATTGTTTTGAGTAAATGTATTCAAATCAAGAAGATATGTTTTGCTGTTTTTGTACAAAGGTCTGTTGACTTATTTTTTTTAGATTTTTTGAACAAATCCTATTTTATTTGATCAGAATACATCAAAACGTCACTTGTTGTCACACAGATAAAAAGCCAAATTATTACAGGCCCCATGTGGATCCCTTTTACTAATGTCAGGTGCTACAGAAATAGACGAGTAATCTGTTTTTAGAACCATAGTTATTTTTTTGACAAACAAAAAAAAACTGTTTAATGGTTTGTTTTCATCCAAAGATTAATTAAAATGGTCTTAAACAAATGCAGAGGGCTAATCAGTGGCTGATGTGACACAGCAAATTGTCACCATTTTCCAATGCCCTCATGATGTCTCCATTATTATCGGTTCGTCCCTCCGTGTAGGGAATGGACAAGGCCTGACTCCCAGGGGGGCCATTTCTAGACAGCCCCCGCTCAGTTGATTCACTGCTTGTAATGATGGATACACAGAGGACTACTTCACACGCAGCCACACAATAGCAAGCACGTTAGCCCACCTTGTACTCGCTGACTCAGAGAGCGATTATACGTCGTGACTGTCAGATTGTCATGTCACGGTTGCTGTGGCTGATCTCATTTTCTGTCTTCACGTTTATAAAAGTCATATCGCGTCAACACCTTGCACCAAATGAAAGTAAATAGAGTTATTTTATAGCCACACACACAACTTTCCTATGATGCATTGCAATGTGAACAGTTTGTAGTAGTGAGGGTGCAGCTGAAACCACAACTCCTTTTGTTGCTTCATCGTGCTACATAGTGAAAGCCAGTGGGCTGAATTTCATGGTCCTAATGCAAATGCCAGACACAATAGTGTGTTGTATAACACTAATACACAGAGGAGTGGACTGGATCAGAATGCAATTTCTCTGTTGTGGAGCCGTGGGCACAGGATTTACACTGTCACCTCCTTACACATGAAGTTGTGAGAGCCATCTGCTGCACAGTCTGAGCACGTTGGCTGCGTTTTATGTAGCTGGAGAATCATCAAAAATTCAAGCTTTAATTTTCTCTACAGGAGTTCCACATTAAAGCATCTCACTCATCTACACTCTTCACATATTTCCACTGTTTGTTTTTGGCAGAGTTTGCAAAATGTTACTGCTGCAGGTGAGTTGCACAGTGAAACCAACATACACCGTTGCACTCAGAGCATTCGCAATTATGCTGAGTTGGGGTAATTTTCTTACAGAAGGGAGAACTTTACCCTCTACAGACGTGAGTGCAGCCAACAACACACCTTCAAATTCAATTTGTTTAAGAAAGATAAGGGAAGGTAAGGGAAATAATTGTTGTGAATTAGAAACCCTCATTGTCCAAGTACAAAGGTCAATTTTGTTTAAAAAAAAATCCCAATCCAACTCTAAACACATGAATTGTTCATCCTGTATTTAAATCTAGTACATTAAAAAAGCAATTATTCAAAAGCCACATTTACATTTCAGAATCTCAACATTCAGATGAAAAAATTAAGATGCAAAGTTACTGAACAATATGAGATAAGGTGTGAAGTTCAAGTCTTTAGAAACCAAAAGGAGATTAAATTAAAGAGCCACTGAGTTGTATTTGTGTCTAAAATCGACTGTTGTCAGCCTCAGTACTGTAGCTCTGACATTTGGTGGAAGATGTCATGTATAAATCCCTGCAGAATAAGAAAGAGAAGTTTGTCTTTGTTGTACAACATTCTGTGGCTCAACAACAAATTTATTAAACATGTAAATTATTACATGCAGCATTTGACTTGTCTGCATCTTCCCTCTATCATCTAGAAACAAAAACATACTCAATCCTCTCAAATTAGAACTAGCTTGTGAACAGTTAGCATGAAACTTTATGGTTATTGTATTGACATGCCATCCAACCAAAGACTGGTACATCGATTGTTACATTGACGCACCATTTAGCAAACGATTAGTGCAGACTAAGTACCCACCCCCCATGAACATACTATATACTGCAAGTATGTCATTCCAGTCCCATTTTTGTGTGTTTCTCTGGAGTGAGTGCTAACAGAACACTAAAACAGAAGTTTTTTTGCATGTTGGAACAAACTTGTGATGCCTTTGTGTTTAAAAATAATTGCTTTCAGTTCATAGGTTGCTCAAAGATGAAAATAAGTTCATGGTTAATAAATAGTCAGCAGATCTATGTTAAAAAAGGGCTAAAAACGGTTTACTATTAAAATCAGATCAAAGTGAGACATCTATTTTACAAACTATCTTTGTTTTGTTAGGCGGACGTTACAGACGATCTTTGTTGTATTTTACCCGGGACGGTGTCGGTTAAGTTTTTATTTAGTAAGAAAGCTAATTACGGCTCATTCTCATGCTTGGTCGGCTCTACTTGTTTGAACCTTGGGAAACCTTCGTTTTTGTGAGTATTGTGTTCAGAAAAGAACTTAAATATGTTTTAGAATTATTTAGGCTAGTTAAATGCTTTGATAAGCTCACATGAGTTTCAGGTTGACTTAGAGGTGTGTATTCACTGCTAGCCTGATTGTTTTTTTTTTCTTTTCTTGTATGTTTCAGTTACAAAATAAAATAATGTAATAAAGAAAACGATCTTTATTGGATAAAGAAAAGCAAGCCTTCTTTGAAGACCTCCTTTGTTCATTTTTCTGTTTGCTGGCTGTCTAGCTTCATCTAGCTACGTGTAACGAGGGCAGCACAAAACTGTTGCACATTCTGACTGTTCTTGATTCAATAAATAACATCTCCAATTAGATGACACATCAACAGTCCACATAAAGGCTTCTTGTATATAAAATTAAAAACCTTTTTATTTTATATATTTTTTTTATTTTTTGTCTTAAAAATGTCAAAGTTTTGACTGAAAAGCTAAAGTAAAGTTGGCTGTTAAAACACTGTATGCGCTGAAGCTGCCACTGAAAGACTACTATTGATTTACAGGGAGTGTAAAGCAGCCATCCATGCAGTCGCTCTCTCTCTCTGCTGCCAGTCCACTACTGTGGTGAATTTAAGATGACAAAACTGACCTTGGCATTGTGTAGCTTCAGCTCCCTCTGATGTGGTGGTAACTTTTTTTGTCACGTCTACTCCCCAGTGTTCATTCAGCTGCACCAGATGTGTGATGCATTGTTGTTTTTTTTTCTTTGCTGCACAGTAAAACACAGTGTCACAGGCCTTCATACAGTCTTCTGTCAAACCCGATCAGCTCTGTAGTATTAGGTTTGTGTCAGCTAGTGGTTAATAAGGAATCAAATTTCCCTGACTATTCATCAAGAAGGCACCACTGGCTGAGCGAAGCATCTACTCAGCAGGTTCCTCTATTTTCTGCAGATCTCAGACTTGCAGACAGCCAGAGGTCTCTTGGGTTTCGTAGGGAGGAAGCAGTGACAAAGTGCTATGTGATGGTTTTCTTCCCCAGGCAGACCTGAGGATTCTGATGCATGCATCCGATAGGGATGGAGAGATGCTGAGGCCTCTTGCAGCAGAAGTACCTGATGATGAGGCCTAAAAATTCATTGCTCTTTTACTTGTAGGCTTTTTTGAGTAAATGTGCACCAGATGCGGACTGACGCAGCAATCCACCATCAGAGCTGCTCTTGTGTGTGGAAAACAGTTAAATCACAAGCACCAGTGTCAGACAGAACATGTGGGCTCTCCGGTTACCGGTCTGCCATAGAATGTGTTAGTCACACATACCAGAAAAGGAAGAGTTCAGGTAGAAGGTCAAAGGTTGAGTGTTCTCCAGCTGGAGAGGACTGCGCCATCTCCAAAGCCAATCTGTCACACAATGCAGGAATGTAGGACTTAAATGGAAGCAGGTTTATTTTAGGGGATCGCTGCCACATACCTGCTGTGGCTTAGTGTGCATCTTCAAGCACTGGCACCGCAAAGACAATTCACAGCTTAATAATGTCATTAAATGTAAAGTCACCCCTGGCGATACGATAAAAGATAGAAAAAAGACAGCGTATTAAAACGGAGGCGTCACACTGATGGAATTAAGAGGACATTTGTGTGGCAGTGTTTTGTAAAAATGGCCCAGGCATTAGTCTGATCATATTCCAGGAATGGCTACAGCTCCTGGCGCTTTTTCACGATCCCATCAGAAATTGTAATTGCTGTCTCCTCCATGGGGGCAGAAAACTTTCCAGCTATACTGGGGAGTTCTGAAGTGGACAGATTGAGAGTCTGGCTTCTAACCCTTGCCAGCTCTACATAACCAATGCCAGTCTGAGACAACCACCTGTTCCAAAGACCACACTGGCTGGTTTTCTCCCTCACCAGTAAACCAGTACAGTGCAACAGTCAAGCTTGCTTTTATCTCTTTATTCATGAGTGTTGCAGCTACCTTATGTGGAATAAAATGCCCAGGCTGTTAGTAATTTATCAGGAGGAGATTTTTTTCTACTAAACTTTTTCCAGATTGGATAAATTTTGCCGTCCCAATAAAGAGAAAGAAATGTGGTTTAATAGAGTTCATAAATCTGTGTTTCATGCTGCCAACTCCGAGCAGTACATGGCGCTTTGTCTCCCTCTCCTCCCCCATGCCGAGCTGGTAATCTCGTTAAAGTTCAGTGTTTCCAGAGCTCGCTCTCCTCTGGGAGCTTGACTTCCCGATGTCGTCCTCTTTTACACAGTAGTTTACCCTCAGGAGAGGTCTGCATCCAAGTTCACCTTAATTCACACCAATGGTCTGTTTCTGCACCAACTCTGTGTTAAACTGAGGAAAAGGGCTGAAGTGAGCGAGGAGACTGTGATTTGAGGTGGGATTTGCTGTTGGGCATCACTCCACAGAGGGCAGCACTTCATTAAATACAAATTGTCAACACATGGGGCGTGTGTGTGTACGGAGATGGAAGCAAGTTCTTTATAAACTGAACTACTGTGCTCCTGCTGGGCTGCCATGAAAAACACTAGAGCGCCACGACTTCGTGTCAGTTTTCACTTTACCATGTTTTCCAGTTTTATTTACACTGTAACGTTTCCTAATTAACCTACAGAATAAACAGAGTTATAGATGACTGTGATGGCTGAAACAGTGCCTGCTGAACCATTCTGTTTCTCTTTATCGCCACTTTCATTCTTCGGTAAACAGTTTGTGACTCAATGACACATTAAGCTAATCTGACAATGTAATCAACAGCCTTCAATAATTAAGAAAAAAACAGTTTCCATGCTAAAATTTGACGACATGTTCACATTGAGTTCACCAGTGAGTCCAGCGAGGGAGATGAATCGATGACAAGCGCCAACCCAGGCCCCCGTCAGTGAATATGAGATTGCAGGATGCTAGGATGATGCTGATGCTGTCATGAGGTATTACCTCCTGTGACAGCTCAAATAACAACAGCTCTAATTAAAGAATGATTGGAAGGGGTGGACCACTGCCTCCTAATGGGGGAATAAACTGCAACATCGCTCCAGGAAGTGAATTGCGTTCATTTATTAACTTCGAGATGCCTGTAGCTGCTGTCAGAAGGTAATAGCTTATTTTTAAAGCTACATAACTTTCCACTCATTCTGCCCAGTGGTCTGTACACATGAGGATTTTAATTAGATAAAAAAACACATAAACATATACTGTACTAATAATTATAGATTGTCTAAAAGGCTGCAGTTTTTAAGAAACATGGAGAGATCTGCGGTGTTTCTGCTGCAGCTTTAAGCCCTGTGCATCGTCACTTTTCCAAAGACTCTGGATCTCTAGAAAGAGCTGTCCATGCAGTGCTGGTGATATGGCTCACAGTTTTCTTTAGCAGCCACTCTCATGCTCTCAAGCCCTTTTATGCCTCAGCTGAACTGCAATCTGTGCTGAATGTTAATTTAATGGCTGCTCGCAGCTCTAAACATCAGGAACCGTAGTGCTTGTGCAGACCTCTTCCTTACTTTCTTTTTTCTGCAAGCAAAATTACTTCAGTTTCTCTCCTGCAAGAGCCATGAGGTCATGGCTGTAATTTTCTTTGCCTGGTTAAAAGCTGACAGAGCAATGCACCGAGTAAGACTGGATACGTTCAAGAGGAGGTTTTCAATTTAGCAACACTGTCTGTGGAATCTGCAGATAACATCCCACCGGCTGTACCCTTTCACTGTCCCTGGTGCTAAGTGAGTGTTTCATCTCAAGAATGTATTCAAATAATCACTGTAGGGTTGAGCATTTGATCTGAAATACAATATATTTATATTCCTGCAATAGGCTGTTTGTGTTCTCTCTGGAAAATTGCCATTGATCCCTGATACATGCTGGCAGACCTCAGGATATCAGGGCAGGAATATGAATTCACTCCTCTGCATTCATTTATAAAGCACCTCAATCTTCTCTGACATTTCAGAGTTTTACTCTCACTCGTCTTTTTTCTATTTCATCTGTCACCAGCTGTATTTTTTTACATTTGTATGAGTAATTATTTGCTTTTATGGAATAATATTCAAACATTTTTATCTCTGTACGTCCTCTAAAACAATTAAAATGTAGAAAAAATGAACATCGATCATCAGAATTTTCCTTTTAGTAGCACTTCAATCTGTCTTCACTCACATCTACCGGTTTAGATATTTTTGATTATAACTATAAAAAATCAATATAAAAAAATACAATAAATATTTCAACATAGTACCTTCTTGGGCTGGAAGCTACAATACACACTGTTTAAATCTGAGCTCTTCCATTTAGGAAAATCATTTTGAAATTGAAATAATGAATCAGATCTCCTGGATGCAGATTATCACACATAGAGATGGAGAATACTTTTTCACAAAGCTGACATTAGCCTGGTACTCTTTTTAATGCGGGTAGATGAATTGTTGCCAAGGTTATTAACTATACAGACACATTAAGCAATTCACTTCATTACTCAGAATCATTATCCTCCTCATAATTAAAAATTACCTCAATTGATTTACATAGAAATGTTGAATCAAGTTGGTCACAGACCTCAATGAAATGTCATTGAAGATATTTGATGTGCTGGATGTAATTCTGAATATGAACTTCCTTCTGTTTCCAGATTTAGGATATAATTATTGTTATTAGTTGATTATATTTCCATTATGTTTTTATGTGCTTTTTCTGTCTGTTAATTTTACCAAATTCATAATGTGAGCTTTTAATAACATTCGTGTCTGTCTAAAGGATTTGATTTTGTTTTTATCTTTAACCTGTTAATGAGTGTCTTTACTCCAGATGTAAACCAGCTCTCTGAAGCAAAACCAGGCTCCAAATTGGAGCAACAAAATGTGCCCTGAAGCTGTTACTTCTTCTACATTTTCAAAACAAAACAGAAGACAGAAAAAAACTCAGGAGATGTCCATCTCAGTGATAACCATCTTGTCTGTCTTTGTAAGTTCAGAGCAGAAATATAAGCAACAAACACAGATGTGCAAACAGGAGGAGACCTGTCTGGAGATACGTCCCCCTGTTTGATTTGGAAGTCAGCAACATTTCTGAAATGATGTCTTCCTCAAGTCAAATGAAAGTTTGATCATCCTCCATTAAAAGCAAAAATAACATCTTCATAAGAACACATAAAGACCGTTCATGAGATGAAGTCAAACATATTTTCTGAATTATTCACAGGCTCAGTCCAATCTAACGTATTAATGATGTTGCCCTGGAAAAATTTCACCCCAATTCTATTTTTAGAATTTTACATTATGTGTTATCTGTGCAGAAGCATAACTTAGTGCCAAAAGTCTCCGGAGCTTTACATCTCAGCAACGGAAAAGGGTTGAATTTAAATATATTAGTTTGCCAGTATGCATATATTTATCATAACTGTCATGGTAAAGACATTTTAATCTGTATGTCTAGAAGTTAATATCTGTGATAGGAAGAAAACTTGATGTTGATGTGGGGTTTAGTTGAAGGTTAGTTATCTTGTACTGCAGTAAAAGGAGATTCTTTTTATTTCTTTATTGCTATTTTAATTCACAAAATGAGTCAGACAAGCAGGGACTAGTAGTTAGATCAGAACTCTGGGAAACTCATATGTCTGCTGTCAATCAGAACTTACATTTGGAGTAAATAATATGTTGTATTTTGTTTTGTTTTTATTTTGTTAGACAGTTTTTTGGTAAACTGGCTATTGAACTACTTAATCTCATATCAATTGAGGTTGTTCTGTCTGACTGAGATATCCTCTCTTACCAAGAAAAAAAGCTTTCTTTCTAGACATTAACAATAGCTTGAGGTTTTATTATTTCATACTTTTTTTTATTGTAGAATCAGACGATTGGACCTACATGCAGGGGCAGGATGTCCAA
This sequence comes from Pachypanchax playfairii, assembly GCA_006937955.1. Taxonomy (NCBI): domain Eukaryota; kingdom Metazoa; phylum Chordata; class Actinopteri; order Cyprinodontiformes; family Aplocheilidae; genus Pachypanchax; species Pachypanchax playfairii. Next base: position 5,219,416 of record SSNP01000017.1, on the reverse strand, counting down.
AAAGGCAACTAGACTTCTTTTTCTTGTTTCACCTTTCATCTGTAAGGCTTGTTCAGTTCTTTTCTGATGAAAGGTGAAATGTTTTCAAGAAGAAGCAAAAGAAGTCCAGTGGCCTTTTTGGAAAACCTTTTTGGACTGACATCCTAGATGACTGAGAGTCTACACAAAGATAGAGCAGCTTATGTGCTTTTTGTACATGTTGTTCTGTTTGTAAATTAGAAACAATATAAAACAAACAGTCCCATCACAGATTACAACCTATATAAAATAAATTTGGTTCAAACTTTAAGGAAAGTTTGGATTTTAAGACGCTTTTGTTGGTGGAAATTTGTTCTTTAGAAGTAGCTGTCGGCTTTACTACCCCATGAGAATTCTGCCCTGATTTTCCAAACTGAGATTGCTCAGACCAGTCGACTGCAGGTACAACACTGACTACTCACAGGAAAAAAATAACCCTAACAAAGATTTAAAATCATACTGTCCTTGTGTCACTTTATTCTAAAGGTATAGAATAGAAAACCATCCTCCACAGACAATTCGCCACCCCAATGACTGAAAATCAAATCTCACATAACATAAAAATGCAGACTGATGTCAAACGATTTTAGGCTCAAAATCAAATTAATAAAACAAAAGAAAAATAAGTAAATAACAGAAAATAGTGAATATAAGATGTGCTTATGGGTGAAACTCATATAGATGCAACTTTGAATGTCAAATGTTGTTTTTTTGCCATTAAAATTAAACTATTCTTCACAATGAGGCTTTTAGTTGATTTCATATATCTTAGCTGTATGTTTCTGTTTAAAGGAAGGAAGTGTTTATACTCACACACAGTGACACTCTCAAACTCAAACTTTTAACTCATGATTCTCTTCAGAAACTGAAGATTTAAAAACATGCAGTAAATAAAACCTGCTGTTTTTAAATGATAATTCCATTTATCAGGAGAAACAAGTTGTCCAAACTAATGCAACACTATGTGAAAAGTAGCTACCCCAGATCTAATAACTGTGCCAACCGTTGATGGAAACATCTGCAATCAATAATGAATCTTTCACACTGCTGTGGAGAAGTTATGACTACAGCATTTTAATCAGATTTAAGTCCAGACTTTGTCTTTGTCCACTTCAAAATCTTCATTTTGATGTATTTTGACCAATCAGAGACAGACATGCTGTTGTGAGTTGGATTATTGTCCTGCTGCATAACCCAAGTAAGGTCACAAAGTGATGAGTAGACATTCTCTCACAGGACTTTCTGATTGAGAGCAGAATTCCTAGTTCCATTTAGGGTAAGTTGTTCAGGTTCGGAAGCAGCAAAGCAGCCCCAGACCATCACACTACCACCACCATGTTTAACTGTTGGTTTGATGAGCTTTTTTCTGAAATGGAGTGTTACACCAGATACATTAAGACATGCGTCTTCCCAAAAGTTCCACTTTGTTTTTTTTGGTTTTTACATTTGAACTCTCCCATGGAAGCCTGTTACGGCCTCTGAGTTGTAGCCAGGCTGTTTGTTTGTATGTACACCTGTTTTTCTGCTCTCTTTCTTTTCCTCTCTTTGTTTTTGTCACTTTCTTTTTCCATAGGGTGTGGTTTCCACCTTGATGGGCTGATGAGTGACAGCCGGTGGGGATCAGCTGATTGGCCCATCTCCTAGCTGAATCATGAAGACTGAATCACAAGTGAGGCCTGCAGGGTTTTGTATGTTTTCTTGGTAATTTTGGTAAACCATCTGTTCCTGGGAAAGTTTAACACAGTTCTACATTTTCTTCTTGTGTGGATAATGGCTCTCACTGTGTTTCACTAAAAATCTGTCAGGTGCAAATACTTTTCACAGCAATGTAGACTTATTATTTTTCAAAATTTTGAATCAGAACTATTATGTTTGTATTAAGAGCTCCTGTTCTTTAATTTGAACTCAAACTGAGACTGACGTGCTTCTGATTCAGGTTTATGGAAAACCAGGTTTCTGCAACTACTCTGTGGATAATGGTTTCAGCTGCAGTTGATATTTTGGGGAAACACGTCAGTGAAAACATGCTGTCACACTTCAAATGGGAGGGCCAATCACTGGATGGAGGAAATGGTTTCATCCTAAATTCCAAGCCCCAAAGGAAGAAAAGCTGAAAAGAATAATACACTTTACATCAAGAGTATATTACAGATTTTCAGGTTTTTTATTTAGGTAAGAGCAGATAAATAGTAAGAAAACCAGCTTGTGTCAACAATCCACACACAAAATTGACATTCTTCCCGGAAAATAAGAGAAGAAACACAAGTGGATTGGACAGGTTGTAACAGTGGAGCAGAGCCTTTTGCAGACATTTAAAAACTGTGCTGACGCTGCAAAGAATGACCACTGAGACAAACATTACCCACCACCACAAACCATGAGTTTTATGGTTTAAATGTTCAATGAGGAGGAGAGCTATTTGGGAAGATTTCTGCCATGAAGGGCAGCCAAATAAAATCACTGACTAAAGCTAAAGAAGGGATTCAAGTTTCCTTTTATTCACAGTCAAAGAAGAATCCACATTTTTCCATGAACATTCAGACTCTTTAATGATACAGAGTTGATATGATATGAATCTGACCTGTCTGCTGGTGTCTGGCACAAGGTTTAAAGTTAAAAGAAGGTGGCGTGTCCTCCTCACCACATTTAAAGGAAAACTACATAACAGAAGCTGCCTGACCTCAGATCTGCTGCTGACCATGTAACAGGGGTGACTATTTTAATTCTGCACGCATACCATCACCCACTCAGCCAAGTCGGATGCAGCTTTGCTTCCAGCATATACTGCTTAGACTGACACCAGAGTTTCAAAGGCGTTTCATCGAGCTGCTGAAACTAGTTACAGCAATTCCACCTCTAAATACTGCAGGGGAATCTCAAGACTCCGACGCGGTCACTGAAAATGATCTGTGGTGGGAAATCAACGCCGAGAAAGAGAACACGTGGGGGGAAAAAAGAGAAGAAAATAAGACCCTACACTGAATTGAAGGTTGTGTAAGTCTTCACAAGGAAAAATGAGCGCAGTCAGAGAAAAAATGAATTTGTTTGTACATCACTGTTGCAAGAGTTGCTGCCTCTTGCTGAGTGGAAATTTGAGAGGATTGTTAAGGTTGCTATTGTTTTGACATAAATGTTGTTAACTTTCAAAAATAAACACCTGCACACATTTGAAAAATCTTGCAGATTTAAATATTTACAACATTTGCATTCTTTGGGCTCAGTTTGTTACTTTTGGAAACCACTAACTGGTGGGAAGAGAAAAAGAGAAAAGAGAAAATAAAAGATGTCAGCGCAGTTGAGTAAAAACATACTTCATTATTCTCTAAGCACCACCGACTCATGCAGTTCGTTTCTGAATCCAAAACAAACACATCTAACCTTAACCCTACCTTGACAGCAGCAATGCTGTTCAGTCAAGTTCATATGGAGTGAAGGAAGATTCGCTTGTTATGACTCCTCAAATCACAGCTTCTTAGTTCTTTTATAGTTCTTTTTAAAGAAATACTTCTACTTGTGTGTGCAGTTATAAATAATCCTGCACTGTTATCAACTTTTAATAAAAACACTGTAAAAAAAAAAGTGTCTGTAACTGAGCTGAAAATAGATCAAATTACATCTCCATCTAAAAAACAACAAAAACAACTAGTTTATCCTAAAAATGAACAATTTATTCAGATAATTTAAACAAATAAACGTCTCTAAGGATGAAGCTACAAACACATACAGTGACTTTGTTTGACCGATTTAGTTACAGATCAAAGTGCTGCTACTAGTTTTCACACCACGCTGTGAGAAGATGATAAACATGACGAGTAAGTGAATCTTTAACTTGTAACTAAGTAAGAATCAGAGAAACCGATCTGGAGAAAACTTACTAAATGGCTCCATCCACAAAATGTTTCCATGTGGAGGTTTCCAGCACCATTTACAACTGAATGTTTCTTTGTTCAGTTCCAGTGGAGCTGCAACTGTGTAATTTCAAGGAGGATTGGAGCCGAAGACCCTGGTGGCCAGCATGTTTTATAAACCAGATGATCCATTCATTCCAGATGAATATTTGGTTTGAGGTTGTAAGATTTCTCATTTGTTTGTATGACGGTAATGGATCTATAAATAGTTTCAACAAACATATAAAAACTTTTTTCTCAGTCTTAGAAGGACAAACATCACTTCTGTTTTTACAAGTTTTACAGGCTTAAACATCTTATTCAGCTGCTAAAACAAAAAACACATTCAAATAAAAAGAGTATAAATTCTAATGACCTGAGTATCAGTGCAGTTTATCAAACTGTTACACATAAACAGAACTGCTCATGCAGAATGGCTGTTTTTATTGACCTGTATTAAGACTGAGCATGTGCTTTTGGCTGGTAGACATTTGTTTTGATAGGTGATCGTTGATATATTAAGCCCCACAGTCTGAACGCTTCTTTGTGTTATCGGCTGAGGAAATCATTGTTAAGAATATTTGAGGGTCAAGTTCAACTATATTATCTTTCTGACACCTTATTAAAGTGTTTATTGTGTGATCAGAAGACAAATTTTAATCTTAAATGATCTGTGAAAAAAGGATCATTCTGGTAATTCTGCAGCTTTTGTGCCCACAAACCTCTTTGATTTAATACATGACACAAAAGTATGTATGCACTTAAATTCATCACACTCAGCTCTGCTTTCACAGTTGTTTCTTTCTGAGGGAGTTTTATTTTTTGTCTGCACCATGCCTGTGTATTTTGGAGATATGGTAGAATTCATCACCAGAAAAAAAAAAAAAATGGTTTGAACGTTTCTTAGCTTGTGAGAGGGACCTGTTTTATGGGAAATCATCAGATTTTCCAGAGCTTTACCAAGTCAAACCCCAAACCTAACCTAACAGAACGTGAATCTGAAAATAAACTGAAAACAAAAGCAATGTTTCAAATGTAATGAAGTGTGAAAAGTAGAGGAACAGATGGGAGAATTGTCCTGGGTTACCCTCCACCGCCACACTGTCCAGACTGCTAATGTGGATTGTTTTTTATACATTTGAAAACAGGGAAAATACCGTTTAACAACACAAGACTGCATTTCAATATGTATTTTATACTCATACATCCCAGAAATTATTCCAGATGGCACCAATATTTTGACTTAAGATCTTTTTGACATTCTCACATGAAGGACCATAAATGTTGTCCCACCTGATTTGAGTCATAAGGGATCACTTGGCTTCTGCAGAACTGGAGGACATGAGCAGGTAATTTAACCACCGAATCAGGTGTTGGAGACGAGAAGCAACAATAACATGGAAGATAGTGGCCCTGGGATCAGGTTAGGACACCATCTTTAATTTGTGTCACATAGATACTTTTCCTATACTTATTATTTCTTTACGTTGAGAATCCTACTTAGAACTTCAAATGTAATTTGTGGAATAAATGATAATAATCATGGGGATGCCTAACACAACCAACACAAATCTTTCTGCAAAACTTTACCTCAGAAAACATGTTTAGAGTGAACTGGTCCTTTAAAATTCACCACTTTACCTCTGTGTTTTCCAACTCAGAGAAGTGTTGACTTTCTGAGTGCACCTTGCTGATTAATCCTAACAACAGACAGAAAAGCTACAGTACGTTCCAATTAGGTTCACTTCTCACCGTCTACTGATCTCTCCCAAACAACTTGACTGCGCCTTCTGGATTATCTGGGGGATGTGAGACCATGAGAGCTTGATTGTGTGGACCTATGTGCACAATGTGCATGCAAGTGTGTGATTTAATTAAAGTTAGAGGCAGACAGGGAAAAGTTTGATTCAGCATTGGCAGGGTGAAAAATTGTCTTGTTTTCTTGTCTTCGTTTCTGTGTCGTCTCTTATCTTCCTTTAAGCTCGGCCACTGCACAGGTTATCTCCAAATTACAAACAGAACTCATTTATTCTTCAATTGAATTAGGTCCTAGAGAGAAGACTTGCACAACCATCTCTTCTTTATGAAACAATCCACAACCACTGGCTTTCCACAGTTACAATGATTAAACCACAACATGGACCGGATCAAATACCTCAATCAGAAAGCTCTGCTTCTTCTCCTTCTTTGTCTCTCTAACAATTCGTCTTCCTCTCTTTCTCTCTCCCACTGAGATTTAGCAACAATGAGATCACTTTTTACAGAATGTATTCCAGTCTGCACAATGCACAGCTTAAGAGAAACACCACAAGAGTACAAATGTGTTTGTTGGCACGTCAAATATAAAGTTTTCTCTCCCGTTGTTGTGAAGCCTCAACACAATCAATAGCAAATGTTTTCTGGATATTTGAAAGAAAATATCAAAATGAACTTGAACAATATATTTTTTATCTTCTGAAAACTTTTTATAAAGTGAAACGAGTCAAAAAGTCCGAATTAAAAATAGACAAAACAAGTATTTCACTTCAAAGACATAAAAGCAAACCATAAACATTATTTACAGTCGGTTAGCTTTAGCATTGCATTGAAAATAATAATATTATTTAAGGCAAATCTTAACAGGATCTTGTTTATTGTTTCATACTAAGTTTAGAGTTTCATCCACATAATGACTTTTGTGCTTCCTGCCCAGATATTGTGGTTGAAACATTCAGGTCCAAAGAATTAGTGCGGCCTGGAAATGTGGCTTATAATGGCATTCCAGAGGCCATAAATTATTCTTAATCACATTGCTGGTTGGTATCAAGGAAGATGGATCGAATGCTCCAACATCACATTGAAAATGAACATTTTTTACACCAAACTGTCACAAAGTTGAACATCTGCTGGCCCTCCAAAATGCTCACTCACAGTTTACACAGTTAGACTCCCCACAGCGTCGCCTTCATCCTTTCTTAAAGGAGAAAGACACTGATTATCAGGTTGTGTCTCTTTGTATTCTCACAGTTAATGAAAGTCACAGCTGTGACAGAATTTTGCTAAATGTGACAAAGCCATGGAAATTTGTGAGCATCCTGTTAAAGTCTTTGTGTTGAAAGATTTCTGTTTGATGAGACGTTTGACTGAAACAGAAAAAAAGATTCACAAGGAAAAATGTGAAAATAATGAGGAGTTAGTAAATGTTGCAGCAGGAAAACTAAATGCAGGCAGAACCTTTAAAAGCTGAGGGATAGCGAGGATGTGATGTTCTGCATCAGCCACTAAAACAAGCAGGAGCTTGTAAATGTGGAATGTGAATTCAACTGTCTTATTTGTGTGAATCAGCCCTTAAATTGGACATAGAAAAGTAAATTCTTAGAAAACAGTTACAAAAGATGTTATCTTTTATTAATCATGGTCTAACCTCATATTTTGCTTAAAAAATTAAAGCAAATAGCAAAAACTTAGTCTTAAGGTGTGGTAACAGGATTCCTGCTATTCCAGTTAATGGAGATAATTTTAAAAAGTCACAAAAATATTAAGAACAAAGAGAACAGAATCAACTTCAGTTTAATAATAACATTAATAATAGTAATAATAAGAAAAAGAAAAAAAAAAAAAGAATTGATACTTTATTGATCCCATTGAGGGATTTTTTTCTCTTCATTTGACCATCCCTGAGGAATAGAGGTGAAAGTACTGAAGAGTAAAACAAAGCAAAAGTAATTAAATTACATGTCTGACTCTTAACTCTCCCCAGGATCCTACAATAACTTTAAATAAGTTGGATGTTTATCTTTTTTTTTTGCTGTAGTTTAGAAAAGGTACCCCAGATGGAGAGATGATTTCTGTGTGTTAGACATAAGAAGATAGGTATGAAAGTGAGATAAAAATGTGAAGAAAATCTCTTTCCAGAGTGTGAAGGACACTCTGTGAAAGCATCCTCAAGGCCAGCATGTTCTTCACCCATTTTAGAAAAAAACTGATTCTAATAAGCATCAAAATTCAATGTGTTTTTTTTAACTATCAAACTATGCACCAATTTTTCAAGAACTCTTGGGTTTTAGCAACATTGTTATGCAGGATATTTCATCCTGGATTTGTTGTTATTAAAATCAGAAGGAAAACAATAAAAAACTGAAAAAAAAAACCTCCCACTCAGTCCATCCCCTGAACTCATCTTATTTCTGCATTGCTTCTATGTCTCACTACTAAATATTCATGAAGAGGAACATGTTGACCCCATCTGCTTAAGAACCCTCTGAATACAGTGAAACCTTGAGCTACACATTTCTAAAAACTCAGCTAAAATTGCAACACTGAAAGACATAACCTTGTGGGTCCATCAGTTTAAGCAATCCTTTTCACATTACACACTGTCAGAGTGCCATTACAGCAAACATGGTTCCCCCTCCTACCATGTAATTATATTATAAGCAGAGCTTTAATGTAACTTGGCTTGTTAGTCAGAAAAACTGTGGTTCTTGGGCCCGGCCCACTGTGGTTTAGCTTAGCAAATAAAACTGTTTGTGCATCCTGAGAAATGTTTGTGTTGCTCGAACCCCACATGCTTGTTTGTTCTCTACAGTGTATATGATTTTTTACAAATATTGCTTTAGATTTCACCCCACGGTATCTGCTGCCTAAGAGACCTCTTCTCTTTGATGACTCGCTTCTCTTCTTCAGCCGCTCTCCCTCTTCTCCTACATCTGCTTTCATTTTTCTCTGAGTGTATGACAAACAGCAAAGAAATTCCAAACTGTGGTCATCCTAAGCCAGTAGGCCCCTCCCCCCGCTTTCTCTTGGCAGGATGGCTCGTGTCTCACATTTAATCATGAATGCTTGGCCAAGCAGCCAGGCCTGAGGGAGATTCAGTGGGGGAACAGTTGAAACCCGATCCGTTAAAGCAGGCAGTGTACAGTTAAACCTTTCCATAAAGACTCAAAGCTCAGGCTGTGACAGCATCGTTGTCGGAAGATTTACCAGCAAAAATAAAGTCCAGTAGGTTTTGGGTCTGTAGAATCAAATTAGCAAAAGGTGAAAAAAAAAGCAGAGAGTTGAGTAGAGCATCAAGATCTTTTTAAATGAAAAATTAATTGGACAGATGGAAAACTGAAATGTTCTTCTGTGGGCATGCTGTTCTCCTTTTTAGCTTTATTTTCCACATCAAGAATCTCCCTTTTTTCTACTGAATGAAAATAAAAACATTGCCAGGACATATGGAATCTATTTAGTTCACCAAATTGAAAGTGCCACTAGTGGCCAGCCCCACATCACAGTGTCAAACACTTTCATTCACATCCATTCTGTATAATTTCATCCTCAAAGACAATGCTTTAAGGGAATGGATAATTGAGTGCCACATGAACCTAATCTTTTTTGCAGCGTCTCCTCGGGGCATTGGGAGTGACAAACTCCTTATCTCACAAGTCTCAAAGGAGAACATTTCTCTTAATTTCACTCTGGACTCAAATCAGTCAGTATTCTGGTGGCTGAAATCTCCTTTTTTTGGCTCATCACATTCTTTCTGACGAAAGAAAATCATGTCTTTGGCTTTTCTAAAGTCAGTAACAGATGGTAGAAATGTTTTGAAGGTTCAATTTTACCCTTCAACAACATTTTGGCAATGACAGGAGCAAGTGAAAAATACACATTTATTAAACAGAAAAGAAGAAACAGCACTGGTACTGGACAAGAAGCAGCTACTTCCAATTGCTGGCATCTGAAATATCAAGCATACTCTCTGAAGGATATTTCAAAATTATATCTCACCAAACTAAAAGAAGACATCCCTAAACAAACAAAAAACGAAATAAAAGTAAACCCCAAATAAAGTGAATAGAATTGGATGGTCTCCCTCGTGGCTGGTCGCAGCTGTTATTCAAAAAGAAATATATATATAATATATATATAAAATATAAAAGCCTTTTTTTCCCCAAAATGGTTGAACAAATAATTTTTTTGTATCATATCATTGTTCAGTGCTTTATTCCTCAACAAGTGCAATAAAGTAATTTGGTTGATTTTATGTTTTTTATATAATTTTAAGACAAGACTGTTGTTTCTTTTGTATTTGTTTTATTGATCATGTATATAATGTAAAGCACTTTATTGCACAATGTTGGCTCTTCTAAAGTGCCTATAAATAAAATTAGATTGGAAGTAATAAAGTAATTTTGGAAGCAGCTCTCCAGCTGTTTTTAGAAAAGTAACACCTGGAAGAATGCTGCTTTTCTCAGTCATGTTACTTATTATCATCAATTTTATTGTTACAAAATACTGTTTTAATAAATGGTACAACACATATTCCGTACAATGAGGTGGAACTTGAGCTTGTGTTTTTCAAGTTGACTTAATTAGCAAGTTAATGATAATTATTTAATAGAACTTAACAATGACCCACAGGCACACAGTTATCTGTTGCTAGCTAACTGGCAATCAGTAAATTGCTAATTATCATGAACGCATAAAGAAAAGGGATCAATTATCTTGCTGTACTAAAATCTTTTATTATTAACCTTGTTTTTAAGAATGAAAACCAGGTATCAGTTTTTTAAAAATGTGCCAAGTGAGTATTTCCAGACTAAAATCTACATTTTGAATACATTTTTTTTCCTCTGACTTACAAAGAAATGCAGTAAAATATTTCAGTCAAAAACCTTTCTGATATTTATTTTCATTAATTACAAAATCTGAAAGAAAAACAGAATATTTTGATACAGTTTTGCAATACAACATGTATTAATGAGGCTGTAAATAGCATGAAAAATCAGAGTAATTGTGGCTTTAGGAAAAGCTTGTAGCAGAAATATATTGCTTTGAATCTTGGTTTGAATTTCAATCAGGTCCAAAGACATCTGGGATCATCTTAAACCCAATTTTTACCCAAAGAGGATTAAGCACATGTTTAACACGGATAGATTGATGTTAAACTGAGAGGTTTATTTTTAAATTTTTTTTTTTCTTCAATTCTACAGTATATAGTAACATTAATAGAATCTTCAGGCGATAATGAAAAAACATTTTTATATTATAATAAAACTTGGATGAAAAATGTTTGTCAAGAAGCAAAGCTTCAGTCCTTGAATTTAATGAGTAAGAAAAATAAAAAGATGGGTAACTAAAAGGGGTAAAGAGAGTTTGACCAACTGAAACATCAACAAATTGTCAAAAAAAAAGGGAAAATGTTGAGCCAAGGACGGCACATGAGTTCAGTTCACGAACAAAAGGTGCAGAGACTGTTCACAGGAAAACAAGCTGTGGGTTAAAATAAAATAAAATAAAATAAAATAAAATAAAATAAAATAAAATAAAATAAAATAAAATAAAATAAAATAAAATAAAATAAAATAAAATAAAATAAAATAAAATAAAATAAAATAAAATAAAATAAAATATAGCCTATATACCTATAGCTTCAAATCCCACACGAATGTGAAACATGGCGTGTCCTGATGGAGCCCATTTTCTCCTGCATCATGTGGACAGACAGAGCTGTATGAATCACTTCAATGGAGTGGAAATGGCGCCTATATGCACAATAAAGGGAAAGACAAGCCTGCGGTGGTGGTGTGAGGGATTGAGAAATATTCAGAACCCTGTATTTCATGTGGACACAAAGAACTTAAACACTGATGCTGATCAAATACAACCCTTCATAGAAACGTTCAAAATAAAAGGAGTTCTGGTGATTTTTAAACAGGAATTTGACATTTTTTTGTGTGTTCTTGTATTCTTTGATTGATAAATATAGTAGTTTAAATACGGATGACAAGGATCTGCTCACAAAGTTTAATCTCAAAGTGACCAATCTTTATGTTTTACTTTTTAGCTCTTTTCATATATTTGTATCTAGCTGCATCTATCCATCCACAGAGGTAACAGTTTGGTATAACCCAGACAATCCAAGGATGCAAAAGATGACAAACATTATGTCATGCATGCCAAAAGGAGGATAAAATAGTTTTTACGGGACTTAAAGGACCAGCTATAGATGGTTAGATCCCAAATCCATCAGAACATCTTCTAGTCAGGGCAAATTCTCAGTGTCATATTTTATTGATCATTAAGTTTCTGGTTTAATCCTTTTACAACATTCTTTTTAAATACTATTCCTCAAGTTGTTACGGCTACATCTATTCAAATCCAGCCTTGTCCATTTAAATTAATTACAACTGCTGGGCTCTAATGATTGCTTGTCATGACTCATAACAGACGTCTGTAGTAAGCATGTCATTACTCGTTTTTCATCATGTAGCTGACACAACTGTTCCACAGGAGACCTGGAAGCAGCTACAGCGTGGGAACCATGTTGGCCTGGTTTGGCATGAACTAGAGAAATACGTTATTTTAAAAAATAAATGAGTAAATAAGTCACACAGCAAGATTCCAGCAGCATCAATGAACATGTGAAAATCAGAATCTAGATCATTTTACTAACAAACACAAGGCTTCCACCATTATGATGGACCTTATTGATAATTATGGTGCAAATTGAAACTCCCAGGGTAGGTAGAGAGAGTGTTAATAAAAAGAAAACCTGAGAAAGATAAGTGAAAGATCTGGAGAGGAACAAACAGGAAGAGTGAAGAATTGATACCTTCTTGTAAAAAGAATAACAAATTATCTGGACTAAAACTTCTCTGGTTTATTCTGTGAAGTGTTACTTGTTTGTCTTTAGTTTCTCACACAATAACAAAATAACAATAAAAAAAAACAAAAAAGACTTTCTGTTGAGACTTTGGGTTTTGCTTGTTGTGGTTTTTGTTTTCCTGAAATTCTTTGTGTTATTTTGTAGTTTTCCTGTAAGGGGTTATTTTGTATTTCTCTTTTTATGGTCACTGTTTTCTCCTCGTTTCCACGTTGCTCCAGGGTTTCACTCATTGACCTGGTCTCCGCTTCCTGTTTTTTTTTTATTTTGATATGCTTTGTACTTCCTGTTTTCCCCAGTGTGATGTTTCGTTTCATGTCTCTCCGTTTCCTGTTTGGTTATTTGTCGGTGGATTTTACATCGCATGTTCCTGCCTCCTCCGTGTTCTTCATACTGTAAGTTTTGCTGCTCCATCAGCGTCTTTTGTTTCCTCTTTATTAAACCCATGGTTTTACTTTTAATTTGTGTGTGGCGAGTGTTCCTCCTGCGTTTGCGTCCAGCTTTCTTTCCAACTGCACAACATGACACTTCTGCAACATTTACAAATCAATCAGTCAAACTAAACATCAGTTTCATCAGGGGCCCCTTTGACTCTTAAATGATTTGTGATTAAAAAATTGAAACATGTTCATATTGAACAAATTAAAGGAGAATAATTTTCATTTTCAGAAATTGTATCTGTTAAAGTGGATATTTGTATTTTTGTTATAAACCATTCCAGGTGAGATAATTGACACTATTCATTTTGCTGGGTTTCAAAACAATGTTGCAAAAAACCAAGATATTCGTTTAACAATGAGTTGTAGAAGTAATATAATAACAAGGTGTTATAAGATGGGAAATAATGTTTGATTATTTTTTCTTAGATAAATGTGAATTGTTTTAAAAGAGCAGCTGCAGAAACAACCCAACCAGACCGAATTTCATCCAAATCATCGTTGTGCTTCTTGTTGTCTTCCATCCATGACTCTCCAAATAGAGCCAGCTTCGTATTTATGCTTCGTCTCAGCTCTCCCAGACTGATGAACACAGGCACTGACTGACAATGGCAACAAATTAAGACATACAAACTCCTTTCCCAGTTACTTTGTGCTTTGAAACAAGAAGTGCGTTCACATTCCCCCACCACAACTCATCAATCAGCTGGAGCATCGAGCGTAATGTTCAAATCTAATCCAACTCCTGCCCTCTGTTGATTCTCTCTGTTTCAACCAACTAAGATTTCACAAAATCTGGATGCCAAGACTCATTTTCTCACAGTTTTCTTTAAAATCCGATTAGAAATGTTCATTTGTGGATGATTAAAAAAATGCAATCAAAAAGACTATTGTGCTTTTTTTAAGACAATCATTTTAGCAGAAATTAATTTTCCTTTTCCATCCTGGATTTATTTTTAATTACTGAAAGGCTAAATAATGAAAATATTCTTTTGTTTTTCTTGAATCACTCAAGCAGAACATGATCTGTGGAAAATAATCAGGCGAGCATATTGATATAATACAAATTCTGTAAAAGCCAAGACTTCGTCCCTCAGGATCACCTCATTTTGACATATAAACTGGCAGCAAAATCATTATGAAGCAGAGCCCCTTGTCTTCCATCACAGCTCCCTCACATCACACTATAATGTACCCTGCAAACTTTCAATACCTTTGTTGCATCTGCTTTTTTTCTGTAGCAAGTCATGAATCCAATAGAGAAAGGTCTTTCTCTAACACAATACATCACCTGATTGATGGCCATTTCTGAAAGAGCTGCCAGAACAAAACAAGACCCTCAACTCCAATTCCCTCAGAGGCGATGAGTTTTGTTGGGTGTCAAAATGAACAAAAAAGCGAGCAGCAGCTGATTCATTCGGACCTGAAAATAGATGACGGGTGAAAACGGCGGGAAAACACAGCAGCACAGCCATGTGAAACTAAAAATATTTCACCTGATGGATGAACAGGTACTTAATTATGAGCTACAAAAACCTCACGTCAAGCGTCTCGACAATAATGTTGCTCTAAAACATTATTGGAGCTGTCAATGTTTAAACAGACTCATCTAGTTTGATACATGACTCTGTCAATCAAATGAATAACAGTGTGTGAGAACAGATATTGTGCAGATTTACTAAACAATAAAACCATTAAATCCTGAAACAAAAAGGACCTGTTAGTATCTGGCCTCAAATTGATCCTTTTAAATTTAGTCAATTAGAACAATAACAATAATTGTCAAGATAACTTTGTGTGTGTGTGTGTGTCAGTAACTGTATCCACACATTTAAATATATGTTAGTTTATTTGTCTTAAAGGATTTCCTACCAATTTTAAATCAACAAAGACTTTTTTTCTGAAGTGGTCTCAAGTTCCCAAATGAATGACAAAGCTGGAAGTAAAGTTCTAATAATCTAGTACACTGTTGTTTGCCTCAAAAGTCTTTTCACCACGAGAGAGATTTCTTTCTTTATTCCCTTCAGGAGGTTTAATGTCTCTTTTTGTTTATTTGTTTTGTTTTGTTTACATCTTTTGTGCAGCTTTTCTTTTGGAGCCCCATTGGTAAACTTTTCCCGCAGCCTTGTTCATGTGCTGCTGCTGTAGTTTGGACTTTTTATGTGAAACTGAACAGAGCAGCATGCTTTTTTTAATTAATGTGTCCCAAGACTTTGGTAAACACAGCTCACAGTTAGAAACAAATATAAAAGATGTAATTAGTCAATTAAAAAAAAAAAATTTTAACTCTGTCTTCCTTTATACATTTTGTTATTCAGCCTAATTCTCTGTAAACATGTTTTTATCATGTACAATGTTGTCAAAAAGTACAAGGTGGTGATACATGACTTTTCTCTTCACATTTAAAATAAAAATCTGTCTGAAAAAATCAACTTTTACATGAAGTGACAAGCAAAATCCCAGATTTCCCTACTGAGACTGTATCTAACAACCGATTTAGCTTCTTTCTCATTTTTCCCAAAAATCACAGTTACATTCAGTTACAAACACAAAACTTAAACTCTTATTATTAATAACTAAAGAAAAAAAATCATAAAAACTGCTGTTTCTTTAAACTCTGTTCTGAATATTAATCACTTTCACCATCTCTGGCAAGTAGAGCCAGCAGGTCAGAAGTTACCACACACTCAGATTTGGGTGATTTTTTTTTTTTTTTGAGAAACTTCCAATTTCTTGGTCAAGATCTGATAAAGGTTACAAACATGAGCGTGTTTAACTCTGAAATCCAACAGATATAATTTGGTGTGGGTTTTCTAAAGAGGTTTGTCCAGCAGAGCGCTTCAGGAGACTCCGTCATGCAGTTGGTGTTAAGCAACACCAACTGAGGCAATATTAAAACAATGCAATGAGGTCATTCTGAAGCCAATAGTGCACAAGCTGCAGTTTTGTCTTGTGCATAAACAAAGCTATAATTAAAATCTGACCTTGAAAAATAAAAGATGGTTGTCCCATCTGCTAAGCACTGAAGAATGTGCTGCATCAATTCAGCGTGTAATCAGATTTCAATCTTTAACCAACTCAATACCACAAACATTCCCTCTGGTATCATAATAAAACATCACTCAAACATGCCATGAGTCGATTTAGTAACAAAGAATTTACCTGAACCAAGTTTCCTACAAGTCAAACCACCATGTTTACTGTTGCCCTAAAGGCTGTACTAACTGAGAATCACTATCTATGAAAGGTGTGTTCGGCTGATGCGCTTTGTGTACTGCAGTATTTTTATGCCTGCGAGGAAAAATATTTATTGAACACAAATGTTTTTCTTTCATTACAAAGTGTTGCAACATAGACCTTCTACCACACCCTCATTTCCCCTTAAATTTATTGATGTCTGTGTAAGTAGGATTTCTGTTTCAACATATCTGGTGTAAACAGTAAAGAAATTGTTCTGTTATTAAAAGTGTTTCCTGATTCTTTGAGTCAAACTATGAACTAGCACAGAGTCCCACAGTCATGAATTAAACCTTTCTCTAGCTTAACTATCCAAATAAGCAAATATGTGTGTTCTGCAAGTTTTATCTGCGTCTCTGTTCCAACACATACTCAAAGGGTTCAACTACCTCCATAACAAGTCATCAGGTTCTGCAGAAGCCTGTTGGTGATCCAATTATTTAAAACAGGTGTGTTGAAGTGTAGAAACATCTAAAACATGCTGGAAGGCAGGCCTCGAGGACCAGCATTGGAGACCTCGGAATTAAGCTACTTTTTGTCAGTTTTTATAAATTAATTGGTAGTAACAGCACATATTGCTACGTGTGTAATACATATAGTCTGCAGTTGAAACAAATTATATTACAAGAAAAAAAGCATTCCATCATAAAAGGTCATTCACAGTGAAGAGAAAATAAAGGATGTTTTCTCAATTATTAAATTTAAAATTTAAGGTAAATCAGAGTTGTTGTACTTTAAAATATTTAGAAATTATTTATATTAGTTTTAATATTAGCAATTTAAGAGTAGGTTTTGTAGACACCACTGAAATTTAGTTTTTTTAAATGTGAAAAAAGTAATCAAAAAACATCAATCAGCTTGTAGAAGCATCTTCTTGGTTAACAGGCATTTAAAAAAAAAAAGAAACATATTTTCTCACCTTTGGGGTTAATTTTATCATTTAAAAGATGGGGAAATGCAAAATAAACTTTTTTCCACCAAAATTCTCATTATAAAACATATATACAATGTATTTTACAGTGATGTTATGCATTAAATAATCCCCAAGAAGAATACTTCCTTTTTTACTGAAAGAAGGTATAAATTAGACAAATAAAGGACATCTGAAGAAGTTGGCTGCAGAGACAGAAACTTGATCATCCTGTAAGAGTTTGTTGTGATGACATTTCATTCACAGTTTAAAGTGGAGGTTATCTTTCTTTTCCATGTACTCATCAAAGAACAATTGGACAAAGACACTTGTGAAGCAATCAGCCAGTCAGATGCTCAATACCTTCTTTTCAAACAGGAAGCTTTTACAACACAATGCTATTCATTAGAAGAAGGAAAACCTGTTAAATAAACACGACTGTCTCATGTTTCCCATTGACAAGATACTTTGAGGAAGGAAGTCCTTCAGTCAATACAGACACATAGTGAGTCATTCTTATCTTTTTGTTCTGTTTTCAGGTGGGGGGGTGGGCACTTGAGATTAATGTGTGCGAAAGTGCAAGAAAATTTCCCAAGCTTTAATCCTCCACAAACCATTTAAGATTAACTAATCTGATGTTACAAATGTCAAAAATAAAACTGGTAGGAAACTTTAATGGAAGGAAGCTAAAATGATCAAAGGCGATACACTATTCTACATTTGACGAATCACTTCAAATCCCTAAAACACTGACAGTTCAAAAGTGTTTATGCTATAACGAAGAATAAAATAAATTAAAAAGTAATTTGATGCCTGAGTGCACAGATATTCAAGATTCAAGAAGTTTAAAGTGGTAAACAAAGACAATAAACAAAGACAATAAAAACAAAGCTAACTAGAATAAAGGAATTAGCATACCTTTTAAAAATCAATAAATTAAAGTGAGCATTATTCATAGCCGTTACAGTTTTAGGTTGTGCAAATATTGTCTGTGTTATAAAAATGCAAAAGGGCAGAAATCATTTTGTCACATGCATCTACAGATGTGTTATTGAGATCATGTATACTGTAAAAGTCTAAATCTGCAAATGCACAGATCAAGTTTTAAACGCACTGAGACAGATCATCACAGTTCTGCAGTCAGGTAGTGGTTAGTCTGATGACCTGAGAGTCTGATTGTATTTGCTTTCACATTTCTGTAGCATCTGCCAAATGGTGGGAGTGTGAACAGTGTTTGTTGTGGGTGGGTGCAGTTCTTGATGATGGTGTGTGCCCTTTGTGTGAACTGGGTGTTGTAAATGTCCGACAGATAGGAAAAGGCTGCTCCACAGAGAGATTGTGCCATTTTAATGACATGCCTTCCTGTATGGTGACATAGAGTCTGTCAGGATGCTCTCCACTGTGCATGTGTATATGTTACTGAGGAGTTTGGAGAAATGTCCAAAATTCCTTATATTTATAATGAAGAAGGGCCTTTATTGCACCTTCTTGACAATCTCTAGTGTATTGTGAGTCCAGGTGAGGTCCTCACTAATATGGGCACTGAGGAGGTAGGCCTTCACCCTGAGTCACCTGAGTCTAATAAAGGTATGAGTATGTCTCTGCTCTTCCATGGGTCAATCATCATATTCTTTGTCAACTCAGTGTTGAAGGACAGATTATTTTTCCATCACCAGGACACCAGCTGAACCACCCCTTCGCTATCAGCTTCTTCATCTCTATTAGTGGTCAGCCCTTTGAGAGTTTTCATCATCAGACATTTTGATGATGGAGATGTTGCTCTGGGAGTGAACATAGTTGTAGTTACAAAGAGGGTGTAGATGAATGGACTCAACACTAGGTAGGGACAACATTATCAATGCACATGCTGATGTAGCTAGCTAGTAAACAGTGATACATAGTCATCTAAATCCACAGAGCAATCCCCTCTCAACGCTAAAACACCTCCCACAGGTTGACTATCTAAAAAAAAGCAAACATCACAATATGCACAATGCAAGTTATAAATAAGTTCAACAAGAAGGAAAATTAATCAGAGATGCTTTCAAGGCTGCAGCTTTTGCCTTCTGCTCTGCAAAACAAGATGTCAAAGCTCTTTAGAAAAAAAGTGATTATAGGCTTGTGTGCCTTCATAATCTTCAAGGACAGATATAAAAGAAATGTGTCATCAGTCACAGTGTGTATTATATCAGGCGGATACATTTTAAACTCTGATCAGCAAATTAAATTGTACAAAAAGCACATGCCAAGAAATTGCTTAAACTAGTTTGTAATACTGTAGCCCTGACTCTTATTGAATGATTTGGCCACATAACTGAACACCTCACTATAATCCTCACAGAAGGTACTCAGCGCTGCCCATGCTAGGCTTCAGGCAACACAGATTCCTCATGGGGTGTGTAAGACCTGTAATTGGCTTCTTGTGTTTTCTCATACAAGCTTCTGTTGCTAGAGGAGATTGTTGATGGTGAGGATACATCAAAGAAACTGGTTGCAGAATATGCAGCTGCTTTTGTACTTAAACACATCAAACAAAGCAAATAAGCAGAAATACAAAAGCCTGCTCACATGACAGAAGCATTTTTTTAAATGTCAGATACTTTTTTGTTTAATTTATCACCCACACAGGTGAGAAGCCCTTCACATGTAAAACATGTGGAAAAGGTTTCAGTACACACAGCATCTTAGCGGTTCACATGAGAACTCACACAGGAGCGAAGCCGTTGTCTTGTTTAACTTGTCTTTATAAAAACAACAAAAAAACACACAACTGTTTCTGATGATAAACTCGTGTAAGTTTTTCATGACATTCAGCGCAACTCCCAAACTTTGAGCCTCCTTTCATGTATACCATATTGCTAAAAGTATTTGCTCACGAAAATGATTGAATTTGGGTTTTCCAATAAATTCTATGAACATAGGTATAAAATGAAGCAACAAAGCATGCAAACTGCTTCTACAAGTGAAAGAATGGGTTTCTCTTAGGAGCTCAGTGAATTCAAGCATGTTAGCGTGACAGGATGCCACCTGTGCAATAAATCCAGTTGTGAAGTTTCCTCACTCAATATTTCATAGCCAAATGTTACTGGTTTTAAAACAAAGTGGAAGCAAATGTGAAAAATAGAATCTCCTCCATGAAGTGGTATGCCACATAAAATCATAGCAGTCTTAGCTAACGCTGAAGTTCCTAGAAACTTCATAGAAACCGACTTTCTGTGGAATAAATATACATGCTTCCAATTTTCAAGTGGCCTTCAGATCAGCTCAAGAACAGAGAACCTCAAAGATTTGATTCCTATGGCCAAGCGACTTGATACAAGTCTTACATCATCAAGTGCAATACAAAGCATGTGATGCAGTGGTGTAAAGCAAGTCGCTCCTGGACTCTGGAGCACTGGAGACATGCTCTCTGGAGTGACAGATCCTGCTTCTCCATCCGGTAATATGGAAAGGTCTGGATTTTATGGATTTCAGGAGAAAAGTACTTGACTGAGTGTCTGGGCTATAGTTTGGTGGAGAGGGGGGGCAGGGTTAATTGTGGGTTTGTTTTCTTAGCAGTTGGGGCATGTCCCCTGAGTTTCAGCATACAAAAACATTTTGGACAAATTCATGTTGCTACTTTTGTAGAAAGAGTTTTGGGGTGGCTTATTGTTCCAACATGGATGCACACCTGAGCACAGAGCAAGGTCCATAAAGACATGGATGAGTGAGTTTGGTATGGAGGAACTTGACTGGGCTGTGTAGAGTCCTGACCTTAACCCTCTCAGAACACCTTTGGGATGAATTAGAGTGGAGACTACAAGCCAGGCCTTCTCTGCAAACATCAGTGCCTGACCATACAAATGTGCTTCTAAACAAATGGTCAGAAATTCAAATAAACCATCTTAAACCTTGTGGAAAGTTTTTCTAAATAGAGTGGAAGCAGTTATAGCTGCAAAGGGTGGGTTGAACTAATTTTAAACCCTGTGCATTAAGAACTGAAAGTCACTTCATCTCTGGTGCTCAAATGGAGAAGAGTGCAAACACAGTATTTTTCCAATATTTAGTACGGTGTTCATGCAAATGGTTCACTTATTTGCAGTATCGATGAATGAGAAGTGATATGCACATCCGAAAGTTTTATTTCCATTTTCTTCTTTAGTCATTATATCCACCCTAATCAATGCCCCCCAAGTGGATAAACATAAAGTACATTTAATTGTTCATTCATGCATGGCAACAATAAATGAGTAACACAATTCTAATGATTAAAAAATTTACACAGTCATCAATTTATAAACAAAACAAAAATAGATTTAGTTTTAATCATGAAATTAAAGTAAAACTAAAATTGGCTTATTAAAAATAGGGATTAGTGTTATAAACCAAAAGCTGCAAGAGTTAAAATCAGTGAGTGAAATACAAATAAAGAGTTAGGTGTATGCATTTCTAACACAAGTAGAAAAACAACCAAATAAATGACTAAATAAATTAAAATAAATAAACCAATAACTCTTCCTCGTCAGTCCTTCCAAGTTCAGGTCCTCTAGCAGAGGTCTGGGAGCTGGAGGGTTCTTTGCTGTTCCCAGAACTGCTCTTTTCTGGACTGAGATGTCAGATGTTTTTTCTGAGATTCGCTGTAGAAACTCTTCCAGTTTGGGGGTTATTGCTTCGAGTGCTCCAATGACCACAGACACCAGTGATGTCTTCACCTTCCAGACCTTCTCCAGTTCTTCTTCTCTGAGCCTGTTTGTTTGTCCTGATGTTGCAGTTACTTGGTATTGCTACAGTATGTCAACCACTGCAGCTTCTTTCCTCTGGTGATTGTCCACCACAAGGTCCAGTTGGTCGAATATATATATATGTGTGTGTGTGTGTATATATACAAACATACATACACAAATACACATACATACATAGTCTATGGAGGCCTGAAGTTACAATAAACTCTTTACTCTTTTATTTTCAAGGTTTTTAAAAACTTAGTAGCAAATGTGACTTGAAAACCAGCAAATATTTATTCCCTGGACTGAATTGCATTTTCAATTGGACCAATCTGTTCGTAGAACACATTATTAATGCATCTGGGACATTGAGTTAGATGTCTAAATCTCTTAATAATTGTTATTATTATAATTATATTTTGAATGCAGCCCCAAAAGTCAAAGTTCCGCAAATAGTCAGTGTGAACATCAACATGTTGTATTATCTAAAGAACAAGTACATTTGTCCTTGATAGACACTAAGCTGGTTGGTAAATACACAGTTTGTCCTCGGTGAGGCATCAGTCCAGCCAAAACACTGTGTGTTTACTTTTTGTTTTCATAAAACAACCTGCAGCTTCTGTTTGTGGTGCAAGAAGGTTCCTGCTAATTCAGGAGAAATTCATTTTACAGCAGTAGTAAAAATTTATTTTTTATCCTGATGCCACATATTGACAAATAATAATGACAACAACAATAATAACAATAATAATAATAATAATAATAATAACAATAATAATAATAATAATAATAATAATAATAGTACTAGCACTGTACTAGTCTTCTGTAACTCCATCAAACCCTCCAGTCTTCTTGTTCTGTTACTTGCTGTGCTGTAAAACTGTTTTCTAGCATGTAATAATCATTTCCGTGTCAAATCTTAAATACAGAAAAAGGAAGGCAATAATTGTAACTTTTTCCCACACCACTGTGAATCTGTGTTGCCCAATAATTTCCAGTTTATGAGGATAAACCAGAAATTAAAGTGATGGCTGATAAGAGCTACCATTAATTCTGGCTGAGTCAGGTGACTGATTTCACCCCAGTCCTCCACCTTCAAGCCCCACAGTGTGAGGCTGTTTACTGGTTGATAAGAAAATGTTTGCGTGGGATAAGCCATGTGCTTATGCAGGTTTTAGAAATATTTGTAGAAAAAAATGTCAAGTTTTTTAAATAAATCTGGTTTCAAGAAACTTAAAATCACATATTTTCACTTCTAAAATAGATCCACAGCATAAACAGTTTAATAATAATGTAAATAGTTTTACATGACACTGTTTATGGTCATGAATTATATTCAAGATACTGAATATTTTTCTGGAGGGAGCTAATTTTGCCCCATAATGGGTTTTTATTATTATTATTATTTATTTTAGTTGGTTTGAACCTTATCTTCAAGCTTTCTTTTTTTAAATTAAGATTTAACTGATAGGTATACACAGAAAAGCAATACCTGATCGGATGCTGTTTACTCGGTGACTGACCCGTACATTTGAGTAATGAAACATGCTGCTGGAGAAAACCGATCCTCATGAGAAAACTCCTGTAATTGGTTGTGACTTACCATGGCATCTGGCCATGAGATTTAAGTGGAATTAGTCAGAGTTGTTGTTGTTGTTGTTGTTGGTATCAGTTAGTTTGCTTGTGTTTTTGCATGGATCAGCATTTCAGAGATGGAGTTGCACTGTAATCCAATCAATGGGGTGTTCTGCACACTGATTTAGACAGAAATACAGCTACACATTTTCAAAGACATCAAGCAATGCAAAAAGAGAAACTCTGGGCCCAGTTAGTTATTCTGATGCCACATGATAATTAAGTGGTTAAGTTTACTGCTGCTGCAGCGACCTGCTCATGTCTCCACTGCTGTAAAATCACATCTCACTGTTTAACATCTGTCTACTTTATTATTTGGCTAAAAGGTGAGAAGATTTTTGATACCTGATAATATCAAATAAAGGTCTTAATTTAGCTAAAATGTTTAAGAAAGATAAACAAACAACAACCTATGATGTAAGGCTCATCATAGATACAGACTGTTCTCAATAATAATAGTAACAATAATACATTTAGTCTTGTTTGTTTCACCCGCAGCCCCCTGCGACCCTAAAAAGGAAGAAGCAGGTTTAGAAAATGGATGAATGTTTCAAATGCTAAAGAAATAGTTGGAGGCTATTGGGGCTCAGGTGAAAGTTTAGGGTGACCAGCTGCATCAAATAGGCTAAATTTGTCCTTTATCGAATGACATCGAAAAGAGAAATGAGGGATCTAATACAGACTGTGTTTGATGTCCTTCTGTGCCACATATTATTGAAATGCTAG
The DNA here is from genome assembly GCA_006937955.1 of Pachypanchax playfairii. Lineage (NCBI taxonomy): Eukaryota > Metazoa > Chordata > Actinopteri > Cyprinodontiformes > Aplocheilidae > Pachypanchax > Pachypanchax playfairii. Next base: position 5,195,234 of record SSNP01000017.1, on the reverse strand, counting down.
TTTTGTTTTCTTGTCTTCATGGTACTGCAGTCAGCTGGTTTATAATGATCATAGATACAAGATTTTGTGATGCACAAAACTGCAGATAGTTTAATAGAATAGTGGGTTTTATTGCCTTCTTACATGTTTGATTAAGTTGTTTTTTAATGAATGAAAGATGTTTGTAAATTATTTTGCCATAATTGGATTTGTGTTAAAATGCTGAGTTGATGAGGTGAACGCTGGTTTGTATCAGTGTTCTGTCTAAAAATATTTTATATAACTGAGTTTTATTCTCACATGTTCATGTCTATTAGAGGGGTCATATGTTGGACTGTTGGGCATAATAACCATTTAGTGAAATACTGATATGAACAATAACTGAACGGTCTTTGGGATAACGGTATGGTCTAATCTAATCTTATACTTTTAAAGTTTAATATGTGAAAGAGTGAAATCCATGACATGAATTGTCATTTAATAATTTTTTTGAACTGATCTTCACAGCTCAGTTAAAATTGCATAGACATAGAAAGTAGAGATTAACAGCCAGATTAGAAAATACAATTTACATATAATATACAAATGAAATCAGGAATGTATTATTCAGACAAAATATATATAGTCTATTGAACTTTTGTGTTGAATTAATTTTTTTTCAGTGTGTTACACTTACATTTTGTTCTACAAACTTACTCTACCAGCTATGTTCTTTTTTTACATCTTGAATTAATTCAGTAATCAAGTCAACGCTGAGATGTAATAATACAGATGTGTTCTTGTACGGTTTGAGATGAGTTGAGGATGGTCATAATGCCATAACCAGTGGACAGTCTTGCCTCAGCCTCGCGTCTCAGATGACGAGGATTGTTTCTGACAAAGGGTCATTGGCTCTGCGTGACGACAGACATGCCTGCACACGCTGATGGGCTGCCTCTTCTGGCACAGTTTGTCTAAATGCAGACTGGCACTGACACTAATGTACACTGATGAAGCTGTGAGAGTCAATAGTCAGAGAGAAGAGTGTGGGGGTGGGACACACCGGATTCTTAATTTACCCCATTTGTCCCATTTGTCAGATGCTGGACCTCTCTGGTAAAAGGGTTGATGAATCATTCTGAATGTGTACTGAGTGCTCTTCGTACAGTCCACATGGTTAGTGATTCTGAACAGGTGAAGGTTCATTTAATGTCTGGAGGGGAAGGAAATTTTCCTTTTTTATGACATCATGATGCTGCAGTGAGTTTTGACCCATCTGATGATGTATTTTTTTCTCCCAGTAGGAGCAGCAGGTTAATGTTGGATCATCTCCAGAAAGAAAGATCTGGTTTTAATATCAGGTGTTTATAGAAACACAGAAAAAAAAGTGAAGAGATTAAATCCACTTTTCTATAAGACAACTCATCATTTAAACTTAATTAAAAAACAGAAATGATGCTGTATTTTATGTATATACTGCAGCACATACTGATGTGTTATGCTAAATTTGTCATCAGGTCTTAAATCTATGGGATTCAAATACATGTGTATATTTTTAAGCAAATGTATATATAAAATGATACAGAGGCATGGAAACCATGCCTTTATGCCCTGACTGGGATTTTAATAGATGCTTTCAGTTTCATCTTCAATATTTCATGTTCAAATAAAAGTTTAATTCTAACTTTCAACAAGACTTGTATGTTATAAAATCAAAACTTTGCGTCAGAAAGCTGATTATTACAGCTTTGTCTCTAACAAAAAAGTAAACAGAATATATCAGAGGCATTCTTAGAGGAGGCAAAAAGAGAAGAATTTGCCTTTGTGTACTCAAAACTAAAACTCAAAACTTCTAATATTTCTGTGGACATTCAGACTGAGTGAGAAAAAAGTGATAATCAACAGAGAGATAATTCCCCCTTTAACCCACTCCCACACAGCATCTCAGACGTTTGGTGAAAGGGGCAAAGCATTCCCGAGAGGAACCTTGCAGATGAAGGCTGTCAGCACTTTTCTCACCAGAGGTTTAAGGCCTTTCGATCCTCTCTGGGATGGATCAGTCAAACTGGAGGATGCTAACATACAGCTGGATAGTTGAGCTGCTCAGGCCATGACTGACTCTGAAAATAGGTGGGTGTAAAAGCCTGGATAAGTGTTTGTGTGTCCCCGTGCTGCATGCATCCCGCAATATGCCAATAAATTTATTCATAGGATCCAAGCAGTTTATTTGTGAGTTGTCTCATTTACAAAACAACAGGCAATAATAATTTCACCAAGTTGATCCTGGGTTAATCCAAATAATTGCCAATTTATTATAAGTTCACATTTTCCAGAAATAGCATTGACTTGTTCTGTCTATCAACACAGAATGAACTGCATGCTCAATTGATCAAGTTAGCCTGTATGCAAAACATGTTATAAAACAATGCCAAAACTGAGCAGACAATGACAGAAAACATTATCACAATGGGAACCAAATTGGAAAATATATTCAGACGACACAGTTCGACTGAAAATTCTGAGAGACGCCACTGAAGAATTAAATAGCTCTGAATGACAACGAGTAAGTTGAGTTCACTCTGGAGTTGATCAGAGAGGATTTGTGTTATACGACTGTTTTTTTTTCTTTTCAATTTTTTTAAACACTCTGTTCTGATGGATGTAAATGAAGAGAAAGTAATGTGGTGATTTGCATTTACATTAGTCTTTTTGACAAAAACCTGCCAAAACAAATAAGATATGCTGCTCATGAGTGTTTGGCTCCACTTAAAAAACAAAACAAAATGGCATTTTAAATGATTTCTCATAAAACACTTGTAATATAGAGATATTGTCATCAAAACAACACACTTTTTTGTTTAAAGTTTGAGTAAATCTAGTTAAAAACAGTGACTGTTTGGTTAACACTCATGTTTAGTTGACATGTATCTGTGTGATGTTTTTGAAGTCAGAGTTGTTTAAATTTAGGAGGACAATATTTAGTCAAGGTTATAATTCCCACTGTATAATAATCAGAATATTATAGTTTTAGCAGCCTCCAGTTTAACTTTGTTTAAAGTCTGTAGGGATTTAGAGCTCTTACTTTAAGGTCTCGTGGGATGGTGGATCTCAGGGGAAACGACTGACTCTCCTGAGACTTATATAAGGTAACAAGTAGCTTTGATGTAGGAGGAGGAGAGAGAGGGATGATGTCATTGTTTCTGAACAAGTCCACTGGGCGGTCAGCTGTGATCTGTGAGTTAGAATGGCTCTCCTGTGGCACTGCTTCACTCTGAGATGACAGCATACAGCTCAAGACTTCACGAGCGTCAGAGGATGGAAGGGGTAGAGAACACATTCCTCAAGGAAAACTAGGAGCTAGCACAGAGACGAGCACCAGGAGAGAACAGAGGGTGTAAAACAATAGAAGAAAGTATAAAAGCTTAATGTGTTTGACTTCACTGATCCTTCTGAGCAGTCACAAACAGGTAACGAACAACCAAATCAGCTGATAGGAACATTCAACCAGGTGTGAGTGATTTTAGAAACAACACCAGGGATTATTCATTTAGCTTTTATATGATTGTTTAGCTGGCGACAGTGATTTGGAATTAAAAAAAGTTCCATGTTGAGAGCATTTAAAAGGATGGAAAGCAGAGTGTCAGCTTGTTTAGAAATGTGAAAGTGCCTTTCTCTTTTTTTCATTTCACTGGGTTGTTCTTGGCACGAATGTGCCTCTAAATAACGTGCCTCTGCGGTCTGGATGGCACTCTAAGTAAAACATGTCAGATTTAATTGCACTCTTTGTTGCCTGAAAGAAAAAAAAAATATGTAAGAAAAAACATAAGAAACACAAACACCTACTAAGTTAAAGATTACATCAGTCATCTCAGAACCTTCGAGTAGAGATGAGTGTCAGTTTCTTACCTGCAGTAGACAGCAGTCAGAATAATGACTGATCAGGGCCCATTTCTATCAACCATAACAACAGAAACTCCAAACTTTCCCAGCAGTTCCAGCAAACCCCTTATTAATGATTTCCACACCCTGTCAGTTGTATCACAGTTATGTTGTTGTTATTCCAAAATATTTTGTGTTGTTTAAGCTATCTGCCTGAATGTTTGTTGCTGATCGTAACCTAGAGCTGATCCGCTCTAAGCATCTAGTCCCTCTAACTAGTGGTTCTTTCTCGACATGATCTGGTTCTTACAGATTTCCTTCTATCTCCTCAGAGGGCAGGTTTTACTGTCAGTAATTGTTGTTTTGGGATTTCCCTTGTAAAACTGGAAGCAACAACTGATTCACAGTAAGCTACAGTAAGTGCACACAATAAATCATAGCGATCCAGGTCTTCTGAGATGGAACTGCTGAGAAATTTCTTTATCATTTGTAGAGAATTAAACTGAACTGTTTAAGTTGGAGGAAATTTCCTCTTAATGGTTTAGATTCTTCAAACTGAGATCACTCTAACTGCTTTCTACTACAGGTAAGATACTGACTGCTCATGGTAACTCTACACAACTTCACTTTGTAAAAACTGTACTATCCCTTTAAAGTTCCAATGACTTAGCCAGTGGAGAACTATTTTCTTCTACTTTCATGAGCAGCTGCTTTGATTGGTCTGTTCTGTAAGAACCCATTATTGGATCTAAATTTGAGACATGCCCACTGAACAACGTGTAAAAATGTGTTTTTGTGGTTTTCCAGGAAAAATACCAAAAACCTCTTCAAGAATACTTAATTAAAACATTTCTGTCATTGTTCACCCAGACATAGAATTTAAGTGACAAACAGCAGATGATATTAGATGAAAACAAAACAAAACATATTCTGACATTGAATTTAATTTCATTGAACTTTAAAGATCAAAACATGTTTTCAAGGATGCCAGAAAGAAAAACAGTTAGATAATAATTAGGCAACCTAATGTTTTTCTTCTGTACATTTAAATTAATACAGGTTTGCTTAATTCAATTTAGCTGTTAGCACACGGGTCCTCCACGTTTACCACTAAATGAAAAAAGTGTAGCAACATTTAGGAATCACAGGAAATAGTTCAGAGCTCAACAGTGTAAGGCAAAATATCACATAATAAGTAATAGAATATTTTACAGTACATTCCAGATGAAATGATGTTTTGTTGTTAAAAACAGATTCTTTTATGGATATTGTGGTCAACAGCTTTGTGTGCTGTAATAATCTGTGGTGGTTCCTAAAATTTGCAGCTTGATACATAACAGTGACAGAGACTTGTAACCATGACCATCTCTGATTGAAGTAAACAAACATTGCTAATAAGACAATTAAAGGCATGAAGACAACACTAACAGCTTTAACAAGCATAATGATGTTTATTTTGTAACATTATGTTTGCATCTCCTGAAGTAGTTATGGTAAAAATATGTCATAAACAATCATTTTTAAATGGAATTTGGTTATGATCCCAAGACCCCCCACTGTGTTTCACAACCCATATGAGGCCCTGACCCTAATATTAAAATTATTGATGTAGAACGTAGCTGATTTCTGTTTGTTTAGTGAACTGTATGTACTTTAGGGACAGTGTGTGAGTGTCGGAGGGTTTAACCATGTTTCACATTGAAATATCTTTGACCTGACAGTTCAGAAACAAATTTATACAGCAGAAACGTATAATGCATCAAAATAAATAATAATAATCTCTGAAAGTTTTTACCTTATTACATAGTTGCCTGTAAACTTGAAGAACAAACAATATGTTGTTGTACATCAGCTAATGTCATTCTATTAGCAAACTCAGACCCTATTGTTGAAGTGGATTTCCTCGCAGAGCGGATGGATACATTTTTCCTGACATTTCAAAACAAATCATTCTATCTCAATTTTAGAATGACATATTCTATCTCTGAACATATTCACATCACATTAACCTTTGAGACCTCTTTGGAAAATGTATTAACAAAACCTCTTACGGTGGTGGACTCGATTGTAAGCCGTCTTCTGCGTCTGTGTGAGCAACTGTTACTGGACTAGATCGTACAAGCCGTGAGGTGAAATGTTTGGGAATGTTTACCACAAGAAGGACAGTGTTTTTCTTTTTGTTTTACTTTATGACAATACAATATGAATAACATGCAACCTCATAGTGTAAACAGAGAGAACAAATAGAGAACAAGAGTTCAAAACAAAAGAAATAAAGTAAAAGAGTAAACTTTATTTCTAGAAGCTATGAACAATCTGTTTATCCAAAGAAAAGGTTATTAGAATGAACAATGCATGAACAAGCTGGGGTGACAGAACAAAGCACTTGTTTTTCTCTGTACAGCCTCTGACACTAATAAGTTTCAGAGTTTTTGACAGCAATGACAACATGTAATAAGAAAACATTAAATGTGACTTACACTGCAGAACCCACTTAATACACAGTAGATGTTAAAAAGACAAACCAGATATTTGAATGAATGATCTTTTCATTCTTTTTGTTTTTGTTATAGATTTGTATAAAATCAAGCCTCGAAGCTGCAAAGTAGTGCAGAAAAAAATGCCCCCTGCTTATCAATGAGTGAAACACTCCTCTTTTATCCAGCCCAATGAATTGGATATTCAAATACACAATGTCCATTAACCATTCAATCACTGTAGCATAATGACTAGCAATATTGGCAGTAGGAGTTCACCCCTGAAGTCATTTGGATTGATCTCCTTTTTTTGTCTTATTACAGGCTCAACAATTCACATTTGCAAAGGTCCCTGCAAGGCAAAAATATCTCACAAATAAATATGCACTAAGTGCACTACAAAAAACCCATAAATGAATAGGAACACAATTTAATATAAAATGTATCAGCTCATGGCGTTAAATTTAAGTATCTAATATTTACTTAGAACGTATAAACTTTAGATAAACAAAAATACTAATTTAGAATAGCAAGTACACTAAAACCTTTTTATTTTTGTACATATCTGTAATGCTGTGACATCACAATTTATATCCTCTGATTTCACGCTGTAAACTGACATCATATACTCTGCAAGGAGCTTTAACAAACTGGCTTTTGAATTTATGGCCTGAATGGAGCATATTTTAAAACAAAAAATTCTGCCATATTTCATCCCAGGCAGACTTTGATAGTGGGAAAGTGGTAAAATTCCACTCATGGCTTTGCAAAGCAGAAAAAAAAAAATAGATGGCCATGCATGTTAAAAGCCTATGTGCCATCAAAGCCCCTTGGGCTACAAAGGGTTCTTTTAGCAAATGGATGGCAACAGCTGCAAAGTCTGGGCTGTTCTTAATGTGCACAGTGCAGATGTCTACACAGTTCCAAAGTCTGAGACAGATCTGTCTCGTTCTACACGAGTCCTATCTGCTTATATCACTACAGCTTCATTAAGTCAAGATCAACATCTGTTTGAAAGTTTGTACCCTTCAATTAAAGTAATACAAATGTACATCAATTACTATTAAAGTCTCTTTCTATAAACTGCATGTATTTCTCTTTCTTTTTTATACTCCCACATAAGTTTAATGTATTCATGACTGAAGTTATTATCTCAATGCAACTGTTGGTGACAAATTGCAATTTGAAATTAAAGTGTTTTTTAAATATTTCAAATCATTCGGTGTTCTAAATTTATTTGCGTGAGTCACAAGGACTCACTCTCAGTCCGCTGGCTTTTTTTTTTTTTGACATATTAAAAAAATATGACAAATTTTGTTTCAGAATAGTCAGAGTTGTTGAGGGTGTCTGGAACATATCACAACCCTTCTCAGCTTTGGAAGGCTGCAACCTATCAAATTAAGCTGTGACTGAAGACAAAAAGGAGAATCTGATACCTAGAGAAGAACAGAGGCGGGAAGAATATGAGGACAAAATGGAAACAAATAAAAAAAATACTCTGCCTTTATTGTGACAAGCAATTATGCACAATATTTGTGCAAATATTGCACACATGTTTTGGAACATGCAAAACTGTTGTAAGTACCAGTGGGATTTGAATAAAGATTCATGGACTTCATCAAAATTGACGTCTCCATCTGGTCACCAGCAGTCCCGGCCCAGTGAGACAGGTTTAACCTTTCTCTGTAACAGAACTTGTATTTAGATGAATGTTTCATTTTTACTAATTGACTTAATATTTCTGTAAAGTCTCTTGAAATAATTTTGTTATGAAATGGAACTTTAGAAACTGAATTGAGGGTGATTATATGTTGAAACTGGTAAAACACAATGTCATTTCATATATTAGAAATGTGAGAATATATTTTTCTATTTACTTTTTATGTTCAGGACCAAAATCATGCATCTCAAACTGATTGACAACCTGAAACTGACCATCAAATGAGTGATTTTTTGCCTCTATGTGGCTCTGTGATGGACATGCAACCTGTCCAGCTTCCCCACGACCCTGCAGGACAGAGTGGGTATTAAAATAGACAGATGTTCAAGATATAAAATGCAGACACTAAACTAGAGGCTGCAATGTACAACTCTTCCATCTGAAGTCTGCGGTCTAAAAGGTAACCATACACATTTATTATGGGAGTACATAAATGTTTTCTTGAATATTTCAATATCTGATTTGATTTTAATTAAATCTTTTGCAGAAAATTTGTTTTGTGTTAAATTTAAAACACAAAGACATATAATCCAATTAGGCATTAGGCAACAGTGATTCCTTACTGATCACTAGGAAAAGTCTTTAATTACTAAAATCATTACACAGTGATAAGAAATGTGTTGCAAACATTGATTGTAATCATTTAGATAACACACATCTATCCAATCAGTGAACTGGGACAGAACATTGTTGACTATTGAACTCATTTAATGCTTAAAACAAATACAAGTTACTTTACTGGGTCATCACAATTGAACAATATTTTTTTTTATGTTTTTATCTGTAACACCCTCAGAAATATACATTCACATGGCTGCATACAAAAACAGATTTTCATTTTTGAGTTTTGTTCAATGACATTATATTGACAAACTGCATGTGTTGCCCCCGTGTGTGATGGTAAAATCACTAACGGCATGTTGAAAAGATATTAGAGGAGCATTTTCAGCTGGGACTTTGGAAAAAGCTAATCATCAACTTCATCTATCCATCACTGAGTCTCCATATTTGCAGACAAAATAAGGTTTATTTTACATTACAGGTTCCCAACACAGATGTCCCTAAATAAACCCAGACTATAATTTCAACCTTATGTACAATATTTACAGTGGAATGTTGAACATATTGAATACAAAATGTTGATCTGGATGGAAAAAAGTTATAATTACTGTTATAAAATGAAAAGTCATGACATCCCAACAATATGAAGACGATATGTTCTGGTACACAGAAACTGAAATGTTCTCTCTCCAATATGGCTAAGAAGAAAGCATGGCAGTGGTTTTATAATGAACGCAGCAAAATGTCAACTTAAACCTTAATTTGTGCTTTCAGATGGGAGCAATGTTGATGCATTTAGATGTACAAGTTGAATACATTTTCATTAAATTAATGTTTTAATTGTTGTGCTTAAGGGAGTCGGCAATGTGTGACTAATTTGCAGAAATTAGATCTCTTGATGACCTAAACTACTCAATATTGAGTGCTATGTTAACATTTAGCCATCATTAGTTTAAAATGTTAATAAATGCAGCTTTTAATTTGTTTTTTTAAGATCAAGTATAGATGTAGTGTTAATAAAGTGCTGGAGCAGGGATGGACCCCCACTACACTAACTTGAATGCAATGTGCCGTCATTTGTCTGAAATTTAAGATGTCTGCAGTGTGTTTTTATTCAGTATTATTTATTTATATATTCAGGACATGAATAATGGAAATGATTGGGACGTGGCTGCTCAGACTACTTAATGCCTCGTCACTTTGAGAAGCACGGAATGCAACGACAAAAGATAAGTCCACACTTTTGTGTTTGTGATGTTGAGTTGCAAACTATTAAAAAGTGAACAATTACAATAAAGCAGTCTCCCCATTTGTGAAATAAAGATTATAAAACTCCAAATGTATTTATTTTTTCTCAGTGACAGTAGAAACCCCTCTGATGTTATTTAGTGTATTTTGAGTTATTTATCTATAAAACAGAACAAAGGCCATAGAAATATAAATCTAAATAAAGATGAAATTGAACAAAACTAACCTTACTTTTCATAAGAATGTGATATTTTCCACTTTGTGATGCTAATTTGTGTTTATTATACATTATAGTTTGAGGCTCATGATTAACATGCTTATCTAAAAGCATACAAATAGACAAGCATGGACTGTAAAACATTCACACCTGTGAGGTCTGTCCTCACAGACATGTTTTTTTTTTTTCTGTCATCTTTATTATTTAACATATATATTTATACACATATTTTTGTGTTAACTGCAATATTGTTGATGGGTACTGCGTACCAATAAATTCATACCTCTGTCAGGACTTACGACACAGAAAAAGTGTCATCTTTTAAGCTGCAAATGAGGACAAGCACACTGGAACTGAATGAAAAAAATACTAACAAATCCACTTCCACTCCCACACACAGAAACATGCATAAAATAAGGCTTAATACAGTATTTATATTGTTCAGAGCCAGTCAGATATGTTGTTTATGTCCACAGATTTACTGAAACGCTTCTCTTATCTCTGACTTTTCACACTGAGCTAGCATCAACTGGAAATTGTTAACAATAACAACCATTTTAAAAACATTGATGTGTGTGTGTATATGTATATATACATATACATACATACATGTACACGTATACATGGACTTATGACATTGAAATCACAAATAAAAGCAATTAAAACTCCTTTCAAAGTAGACAAATTAAAGAAACGTCATAAAAGCAGCAGTTAACTAATTGTACTGCTTACTTACTGTGTAGCCGGGCCACCATTACTTTTGCACTTCCCTTTACTTGTTAAAATATTTTCTGTTGATGTAAATACAAGCATCAGTTGACATTTCCCTCTTATTTGAGTCCATTGTGTCCACGGATGACTCCTTGTGGAAAATTCAGTTGATGTAAGCCAGTTCTTCAGTAAACAGTCACAACTGGAGAGGCAGAGTCATTACTGGGAAATTCCTCTGACACTTTTCAATGACATCCATTTGATAAAAAGAGGGTCAGAACAAAACATAATCATGACAGCTCAACACAGACAAGAACACCCCAGACATTTCATTATAGTGGTAATATTTTGAGCATGTGTACACAGGTCAAACTGTTCAAGTCAAGAGACAATCATGACATTTCATGGCATTCTTTGAGATCTTCCTGTGAGACGCACCAAATGTCTCGCGGACATAATGGCGATGCACCACTGAAAAGCTGAAATTGGTGTTTATGACACAAGTGCAGCCCTTCTCTCCCCTGTTATTCCAAATCACTGATAAGAGCACTGGTTTACCATAGATGACATTTTAGTAAAAAAACAAACAAAAACATTGAATATTTATCTGTTACTGCCATGTTTATATGGCTCAGTAGACTGACATCCCCTTAGTAAATAAACAAATAAATCACATAAACACAAGGGGCCAAGAAATGCATCATGTCTTTACAGAACAGAGATAAATGATTCAGGTCTGTACAGTTTCTTTTTTCTGAAACATTTGACCAAAAAACTTCAAATACTTTGAACTCCACCAATAATAATGTCAGACACATAATTCTCATTTCTCTGCTCACTTAAAGATCATACAAAAAGAGATTATAAAAAATGACAAATTGCAATGCTGATAGAAAAGGAAAACAAACCATACATCCAGTGTAGAACTTTCACAAATGTGCTCAGCAAAACCTCAACCTGCTTCTTTTTTTTTTTTTTCTTTACATTTAATACATTTATATCATAAACAAAAAAATACACAGAAAGAAGAATACACCAGTTTTAACCAATCACCTTCCTGGCCTCAGAGCCAACAAGTCAATGTACATACCTTAGTTAGCATTTTTTCCCATTCACCTGATGGAATTAATCCCAATGCTGTCATGGAGTTGATATCTCTTGCACTTTAAATAAGACCCTGGCCTTTCTAAATGATATTAGTTGGATGGGGTCTGATGTGGGGGAGTGAGGAGGACTGGGACTGTGAGACGGTGCAGTTTGATGTACGGGAGGGTGGGGAGGATGGAGGTGAAGGGTAAAGTGGAATGCAGGTGTGGGACAAAAAGGTGGTTTGGTTGTTGAATGTCACTACACATACCACTCTTTCTTAGAAATGACAGAACCATCGGTTTGAGAGATCATATCATAGGCTATTTCAGGTTCTGGGTCATATGGAGCCAGAGTCTGCTCATGGTATTCCCGGCACTTTCCCTCATCCACAGTGAAGTACGGTCTCTTTGAGTCCTCTGGGTCAACATTAAAACTATGCTCGCTTGCTTCAGACCCGATCTGGGTAGGCTTCTTCTCGTCGTCTGAGTCTTCTGGCCACTGCCGGTCCTTAAGGGAGTGGTTTGGCAGGCCGCTGGGCGTGTTGAACCCGTTACCATACGCTGTGTTGTAATCTCCCTTGAAGGTGAGACGGCGGCGGCGCAGGAACACAAAGAGCACAATGGCCACCACGCACAACAGGACAAGTCCCCCTACAGCACCCCCGATGGCGGCACTTGCATTGTGTTGTTCCTGCCTGGTCTCATGGCCCCCAGGTGTTGGGTTGTTAGGGAATTCTGGGTAGGAAAAGACAGATGGAAGGGAGTGTATCAGTGCTCTGGTGGGAGGAGGTGAATTTGTGCAGGTGCATTTTTTTAAAGAAAGATGATGCAAGGGAGACAAGGATGGAAAAGCAAAAGGGTAAAGGAAGGACCACCCCCCAACTCCCACGACAAACCCCACCCAATCCCACAAGAGCCCTCGGTGTTACTGTGGCTCAGTCACTGCATGCAGTTTCACACACAAACAGAAAGAAAATAACAGCCTGACCACTAAAACATTATCAGAATGAAATGACAGAAAACATTAAAGTGAAAGAAGGTTTATCAGCATGCATTAACTACCAGTTCTTTTGTTTGGAAGGTGAAGGAAAAATACAACAGTTTGAAGAAAGCAGCAGAAGAAGAATTTAATGTGGAATTTCTGTTAATAAATTCAGCACAATGAGTTTCATACAAATTAAGCACATTGAATGACAGACTTTGGTACAGTCCAGCATAAAATACAACACATCTTCATCATTAGTGTAGAGGAAATGAAATGAACAAGCACCACCAGGGATGATTATCAGCAGCCAAGCGTACGCACACAAAATGCATCAAGAGAGCAGATAAACATGAAACTCTTCAAATCAGGCAGCAGAACAACTCACCAAAAAGAAGGCATATGTTTCAAACAGCAAGTTACATATTCAGAAAAAAATAAGATGCATCACAAAGATGTGTCCTAATTAAGAAATGAGAAATTATAACGAGTAACCTGCCACAGACTAACTGAAATGCTGCTTGGATTTCCACTTGCAAATATAAAAGTAAAACATCATTACAATGGAAACATATCACATCTGAAGCTTAATAGCACCTTGAATTCCTGTCCACCATTTTAGAGTGCAGAAAATGTTTGGTTTGAGGTTTCTCTTACTACATGACATCACCAAGTAAACCGTAAACTCTGCAAAGTTCCCTTGAGCAACAACACAAAGAGACTTTTATCTGAAATGCGATCAAAGTGTTGAAGGCTTGAATAAACTTCCAATGATAAGTTGTGTTTAATTTTATTCTTAAAGGCTGAAGAAAAGGGAGAAACAACATCTTCTACAGAAAGGATGAAGAATGAAAATAATAGGGAACAAAAACAGAAGCCTTTTCTTCATGAAGGGGGAAACCTGAGGCTGGTTTAATAATATGAATATGAATATATGAATTCAGATGAAACAAAAGATTTACCACTTTTGATATGATTACTACTTTTGTCTTGCTTTGATATCTACTATTGCCAGCCAATTATGAGACATCAAAATGAAATTCGGATAGATCTTAACACAGTCCATATGTTTATCAGGATCTGATAAACACAAGCACTGAAAGAGTCAGAAAGACAATCTGTTAACAAACATTGTGACATCTTAAACACTGTTCATTTGCTCTTTGTATCAGTACCGCCTTAAGCAGGGATGAGGATAAGAAGCTCATTTACTGCTGATCAGAACCGAATACAATAGTTAATGTTGAGTGGTTCTTTGGTGCTACTGAATTATATGTACTGCTACTGAGCAAGTCCAGCAGATTAGAAAAAATGAGACAAATTTTGAACTTCTTTTCAAATTATCCACCTGAAGTGTTGAATCAAATCTGTTCCACTTGATAACAACTGCTTTTTAATAGAACTGATGAATCTCGGAGCATTATCCTGGTATAAAAGGATGGTACTGGGGGAAGTTAAGAAGCTACTGAAGCCTTCCTCTCAGATGTAATTACAATGACACTCCATCAGTCCAAAGTAGAGACCTCCCAAACACAGTAACTCTGTTCAGCTGCTCTTCCATCACTGCCTTTCTCCCTGGGCTGACTGCAAAGCTCTCCATTTTCTAAAGCGGTGCCGGGCACGGTCTCAAATATCAGCTCAGGTTTTAATCTGACCACCTAATGGGATTATTCAGACACAGGCCTTCATTACACACATCAATGAGAGAGCAGAGCCAGGTCACCCCTGCTAGCGAACACATCCTCCCACCAAGTCCAAAGAGGAGTGAAAATCCAGAAGATTGAAAGAGTAAAAAGAGAAAACATTCTGCTTTAATCCTCTTCCCTTGCCTTCACTGCCCTCCTCTGCTAGGACCTGTTTTGGCTCTTAGAAATCCTTACTTCAGTCTTAATTAGAAAGATTTTCCTTTTACTCTTTTATGGTTGCTAAGATGCCACTTTTTACTATCATTAAAGAGGTGAAAGACGAAAGGTCATCCTGTTAAAGTACAGAATAGAAGCAGTGAAAGATGATGCAGTGAACCTTCAAAGGTGCCCTCTGCCATCTTCATTCCTATAAAGAATTGAGTGATGCCACTTCTTGACACCTATATTTCAGAAATGTGAGGACTAATAACCCAGAAACGAGCCGATATTCTTACAAAGTGCAGACATAAAAGCAAGTCAAAATTTTCTGGTATTTTTTGAGGCGCCCTCAGCCAAGAGGAAGCTTTAGAGCTTGTCCTGTCAAAAACAAATGGACCGAGCTATTGGGATGTTTTATTCGGATGGCTGTAGTGCTGTAATTGAGGTACTTTGGAAACAGAGAGAAGCTTTAAAACACTAAGCTTCGCTCATCAGGTCCTCTTAGTGCATTGCAGGAACACTGCTTTTATTTTCAGTCTCAAAGAAAAAAGATGTTTTGGCAAAGAAGACGGTCTTTTCTTGGAATGTTATCTTGCCCACTTCTGCTCTGCTCTTATCCCTCCACAAGGTCACTTCACTGGCCTTGCACACATGAAGATAGCGAGATGACAAAAAATAAATATCTCCTGCAAAGCAGCTTTGTCTCCCACAGCCACTGTGAGAGTTTTAACAAAATGGAAACAGCTATGATGCAAAGTAATTATATTACAGAAACAATCATTTTATAAGAATTAATGTGAGATGGGATATGGAGGTATGTTGACAGCATGGTAAAGGGAAGAGGCATTTCTCTTGCACACCTTTACTACCAATAACACCTGCCAACAGGCAGATAAAGACGACCTCAGAAGCACAACAGCTGCACTGATACTGTTCCAGCTAACAAAAGGAAGTGTCTATTAACGCTGCTGAGGAAACATGCAGATAATGTGCTAACTTTGACTTGCAATGTCTAAAATATGCCACTGAGATTAATAGTAGGAAGCATGAGCTCTGAAAGGCCATAATTCAATTCACAGGCATGACAGATATATAGAGGTTATGAAAAAGAAAATGCTTCCACTATTTCGATGCCACGATCACGTCGTTCACGATTAACCATGCTACATCGGACACGATCGAGTGAATGATTTACTGTGTCCAAACATTTTAGTGCCAAAATCTATTTCTTTTACAACAAGAAGAATATTCTCCATCCAAGGCTTTCATGGAAAACAGATACAAGTCTTTAAATAAGAGAAAGAGTAAATAAATTCAGAGCAGATCCCCCAAAATTGTAGCAAGTTGATTTGTGGCTTCTGAAAACAACAGGAAGTAGATATGGGGCAGCGGTTTGTAATTCAATGGAAGCAACAACACAAAACGAACTGCAAGTAAGTGTTCCAAAGTACTAAAGGAAAAGACTTTTAAAAGCAGAAGGGTTTTTTTTTCCAAGTAAAAGAAATGTTTCCCAACTCTGTTCAACAGGTTTCTGGGTGTGTTTCGCTCATGTCTGCACATGTAAAAAGAACAAACGGAGGCAAACATTCCAGGGACTTAGCAACAGTAATTTGGACAAGGTTATGACAGAGACTGGGAAAATTAAAGAGGATTTCAAAGTGTGATACAGGCAGTGGTGTGCTAATATGACTAATCGAGGAACAAGCGTCAGACAACAGAGGATGAAAAGGAAACACAGGAAGGAGTTTGGGAGTGGCATCAAAAAGGAAAAAGATGGAGCGAGTGGCCTTAAAGGACTGGAAAGTGACAACAGCAAATAAAGAATGACATAATGAGCAAATGAGGATAGAGACAATCAGAGAAGACACATTAATTTAGTGGTTCCAGAGATCCTCATTACTCCCCTGTCTGAATTTGCCAGTGGATGTGAAGTTATGGAAATGTAATTCTGCCACGACAAATAAAAGCTCATCACTGACAGGAATTAAACGTGCTTCTTGGGGAGTCGCGGCTAAAGAAAATCTTTCCTTTAGCCTATCACATGTGATCCCTTCTTCTATTTCTGCCTTTCTTCCTTTCTGTTTGTCAACATTTTATTTTGCTATCACTAATTCTACAGAGGCATAGTCTACCTCATATGCAGGTAAATGCCAGTCGCGACACTAAAACCGTCAGAGTGGTAAACCAAATTGAATTTCTTTTCAAAGGCCAATGGATAATAAGTATGGGGGTTGTGCCAGTGGAGATAAAGCTGTGAAACTTTCATCAAAACCCTGGTGACATCATCTGTGGCAGGCATGAGCAAACGTGCAGCAACTTGCAGGATTATTCTGTCAGAAAAAAGCTTCTTTTGTTCAGCAGCTCTCGGCTGAAACGACTCATAAAACCTCTGACTTGTATATCCTCTTTTAATGGTGATTTGTGCTGGATGACATGACCCAAAATTTTATTACTGTATCACTCAGAACAAGTTATTTTTTAAGTAAGAGTGTTCAAGTATTAAAATGTCTCTAATCACATATTAGCCTTTAAAGTGAAGCATTCAACTAAAGAAAAAGGGTGAATCAGATCAGAGTTTTCTGATAGCGGGTTTCAAATATTTCTTTGAGGCAACTTGGCAGGTGGGCGTTTAACATTTTGGACAGTATGTCTCAAATCATCAATACAAATATGTGATTGAATTTTGCAAACATTATGTGCTATGGAAGGTTTTTTTCTTTTCTACATCTGTTCTTAAGGCGGAGCTATAGCAAATGTCCTCTCAAATGGAGCACTTGTAATAAAAAATCACAGGTTTTTCTTGCCTAAATTTCCTGTAATGGGAATTTATTTGATGGCATTTCCAGCTGACATCTAATACCCAGCAATCAAAGCTGCATAAACGTATGTTCTAAAATGTTTTTTGTTGTGTTGATCCCTTTGTGCTACAGGGGCTGCTGTAAGGTAACTAGCAGCAGCAACAGCTGGAGCAAGACAAACATTTTATTTTAAATCCAGAGAATTTCCAAACTGCAGAATAAACTGATTCTATCATATTTAGTTTTGTATGCAAATGCTGTTCTGATGTGTTTTCAATCTTTTTTTTTTGGTCATCCTTCCTCGTTGTTAGTGGCTCCTTAATCCACCAAAATCTGTGCTGTTAGGGTTTCTACTGCCTGGACAGCTTGTTAGGTATCTAGCTTTCTGTAACTATCCTACTACTATATCATAAAATAATAAGAAAAAAATAATAAGTGCTAGAATTTATGTGACTCCAATTTTTGTTATTTTGTGCAATGGGGGTGAGTAAAGGTTGAGAAGTGCTTTAAATAGTTAAAAAT
The DNA here is from genome assembly GCA_006937955.1 of Pachypanchax playfairii. Lineage (NCBI taxonomy): Eukaryota > Metazoa > Chordata > Actinopteri > Cyprinodontiformes > Aplocheilidae > Pachypanchax > Pachypanchax playfairii. The sequence goes on along the minus strand of SSNP01000017.1, from coordinate 5,177,229 downwards.
GTGTGTGAAAGTGATTCAATATTTTTTATTGTTTGTTTCAAGGTATCGATAAACATTGGTGATTGCATTGCACAAAAACATCTGGGATTCACAGAGACTTTTTGAAAATATTGACAAAGATACAGACATGTCAATATTCAGACTGGAAATACTTGATTCTGTGTTTGGTGATCATGTTGTGCTACTGAGGCTGTTGTAATCACTTTAAATGCCCTTTTAATGAGCAATGAATATTTACACCAGCACCTTGCCAGTAATTTCTTTTAAGTACATGTTTGCTCATAAAGTAGAATTATTAAAGACATCACACCATGTATTGATAGTCTGCATGTGGCTTTAGTGCTAAATGGAAGGCCTGTTATTGGGTCAGCAGGCATGAAGCAAACAAATCTCCATGTCGGGATGTGTTAAACCAAAAGAGGTCGGGACACTGTTTGTTTACCACATTATTCTACTCTCAGCTTCTTTTTCTCAGCTGTTTTCTCTTTTTTTTTTTGGTCTTCCTGTTGTTATTTTGGATCTGTAAATGTAATAAGTGAATCAGCACAGAGAATCTGCAGCAGCAGCAGCACTGGAGCCAGTGGTCAGACCCCGGGACAGTATGTGACCCACTTCATCGGGCTCTCAGGGAGGCGTGACAGATCCAACACCACACGGTTGGACAGCAAGAAGGAGAAGGAGGAGGGTGAAGGAGGTGAGCTGGGCCAAAGAGGCTCAGCCAATCCCCCCTGCTCCATCTGTCTGCCACATCCCTCTCCTCTGCATATCCTCCCGAGAGCAGAAACAGCAAGCCATGCAGAAACAAACGTTAAGATAAATCACTTCGATCTCAGCTGCTCTGCTCTCACATGTTCTCCCATGGTGACATTTGCATTTCAACTCTTCAGCCAGGTTATCTCTTTTTCAAATAATAAAAAGCCCCTTCACAAAAAAGAGAACATCCCACTCCTCCATTTTATGTAAAGCACGATGTCTTCCCCCTCAATGCTTTCTTTGACACAAAACAACACAGCAGAGGCTTTATGGGGTGGCCTATGCTGTGTGAGCAGGAGAGCAGCTCATCCTAATGTCTCATTTGGATAATGAGGTGTGATCTTGGCAGGATCTGAGATGGAAGCAAGCCCACTTGTCTTCCCATGGTGAAGATGTGGGGGTGAGGAAGTCTCTTCATTCTGCTTTAGATCCTAAAGCTTTCAGGTTTGTAGATGGCAAAGTACAAAGTTCAAGGGTGATGCGAAACATGCAGGGACAAGAGACCAAGACACTGAATTTGCTCCTCAACCTGTCACACACCTTTCCATTTGAATTGAAAACATAATAATAAACAAGAAACACACTTGTGGCCTTTGGATCTATGAATAATGCAAGTGATGATGTGAGAAGGCGAAGGTGCAGTATGGTATAGAACACAGATTGAGACAGATGACAGGCAAAGACAAACAAATTTCACATTGCAAGGGGAGCCTTTGCAAAGCTGACATCATAATGTCTCTTGTCTCTGTCAGAGAAGAGAAAGAGACAAATGGCTGCATGGAGAAGCGCCGCTGTTTGATGTCAGTAATATATGGTGCGTTACTTGTTTTATTCAAGGATGTTCTTGCTGCACTGTTGCAAGTTTTATTACACGCGGCTATGGGTGCACTATCAGGATGAAAACAAAATCTCATACTGCAGTGACGGCGAGATCATTGTGTCTGTTTAATTCTGATAAAATGAACGTGCATCTCTTAGAAAGGGTGAAAAGCAAAAATTCATTTGAAAAGATGTGATTTCCAGCAAATTAAACTAAGAACTACAGTTTCCTACAGTCCACAATTTGTTTTTTGTTTTGTTTTTTTCCTCTCAGACGAAAGTACCACCTCAGACTGAGACAACAGCAACATGAATAACCAACATGAGGTGTGTTTTATCTCGTAAGATATTTAATGTTACTTCAAACTGATGTGGGTGAGGAGGTGAGAAAGTCAACCTCCTTCAGGCAAATCTCGCTACGGTTAGATGTGAGTCTGTTAGCGGTAACCAACCTGAAACCGGATAAATCTGCTGTACATTGTATCTTAACCAGAATTCTTTTCACAGAGAAAACATGGATTTTTGTGATAAACAACCAAAACAATATGGACGTTATGCTCTGGTGTAGCGCGATGCAACATCACCCCAGTACAAAGCAATCATGGCTTTTGTGCTACAATAATGTGCATTTTAAAATTACTTCTTGGCTTTGAAAAAAAATATTCGAAAGCCCTGATTGTGATTTAATTATGTAAGCACTAACAAGATTTGTAACACAAAAAATAATGATTTTTGGAGTTTAAATTCTCAGTGTGATACAAGGACAGAGGATAAACAACCCCCCTGTGGACCATTCAATAAAGGGGTTTGGTTGTTCTTGGTTACTGTGGGAGGTATTTCACTTGCACACTGTTAGTTTCTGGATTTGCTTTTTAATCATAGAATTGATCTCCTCCAGAGGAGAATAATCTCTTCCAGGATTACAAGTTTGCACCTACCTCTACCATAAAACAGAAAAAGTGGCATTATCTTTAGGGCAACTGGTGATCCATTGCTGAAGATGTCCAAGAACCTGTTTAATCACATTCAAGATGAGCTGAAGCCTTTCCAGTGACGGTGAAACATGTTTTTGGAGGATTCATGAAGTGGAAATAATTTTTTACCAATTCATTCTTTTTCTCGGCGAAATAAAGTTCAAGAACGTTTAAGCAGGAAGGTGAAATCATTTGATCATTTTATTTTTGAAATATAAAAATATTAAAATCAGTCAGTGTTATATACACTATGTCTTTGAGGAAGATGTTAAACTTGTCATTTAATGGTAAAAATCTTGTAAAGTATCCTATTTAGGTCACAATCCATTAAATAAAGGATAAAGGTCAAATTTCTGATTACACCTTTATACACCTGACATCATTAACACGTTAAAATCCATGTTGAGCTTCCAGTAATAGGATTTTAGGGCAATTATAACATCTAATATGATCTTTTAGTAACATCTGCTGCTAAATAATTGATATCTAAGCTGAGTTTGCTCTTCATGCCACTTTGACCTACCTAAAGGTACGATGCTGCTGTCGTGCCACATGTACTTGGAATCATTAGATTCTTACACAGACTCCCACTGTTCTTCACACCTGCCTCATTTGCCTACTACATGAAAAAGGATTAAAGTGAGGCAGGCAAATAAACAGCCTCAAAAAAACAATCAAAACAGGTGTTTGTTTTAAAGAGCATCACCCGCTCTCCCATCACTGTGTCTTATTGCCATCATATCATTGAACACTAGGAATTAGAGGATAGAGAAAGTGACAGCCAGTGAACATCAGATGTTGACACAGAGTGTTACGTAAAGTCATGTAAACAGCCTTTTTGCCCTCTGTTCCACCTCTGCCTCTGCTCAGCTCCCAGATGCTGTTTGGCTCAGAGCTTATTTCTGGCATCCACTTTTGCTACTCGACTAAGATCCAAAAATCAGACTCAGTGAAGCATCTCTCTCAGTCACGTGGATATGTTTATCTATTTATACTTCCACTGCACTGTCTGCTCTGTTTGTCTCATTTTCAACACGTGAAACTGAGTTTGTTATTTATTTATTTTTTTCCACCTCTTCATAAGTTGAATTTCCTAAACAGTGGCCAACTATTGCTTGTTAAGGCAAGCGTGAACAGATGTTGGCACCGATAGCTTACGTGAGGCTCCGTCCTCACGCTTTCCTGCTAAATTGAAGAGAACACTCCCACTACATCCAGTTTAACCTGAGTGGTAAAGCCCTGTAGCAAAACTGACTGCATCTCGGCTCACTAAAGCAGCTCAGCTCTGACAAAGGAGAACGAAGGTTAGCGCAATGAGCCGTAGGGGGAATCTCCAAAGGCTTCACATACAAGTTGACCCCTAAAAGATCCAATATCATTCTTCACAGCTGATCCAGATAATACATCAGGAATAAAGGATTGTCTTTAAAACAGTTTAGCCCTTAACTCATAAGGATCAGCCTCTTTGTGTGGGAGAATAAATCTTAAAGTAAACAAATGCATCCTACAATATATATTTATATATAAAAAAAACATTCCCACATGTCACTTTACTGTTAAGTGCCAAGTATAAACCCACACATCTCCTTTCTCAGGGGTGATAATGACATAATTGTAAGGCCAGACTAACAAAACGTCCATTCATCACATCTTTTTTATGGCCTGGGAAGAAATTTAAGATGGCGGCATTGATTTGTTTCAAACACAAAAACAGAGAGTGATGGTGGAAAGCTGATTATCTTAATGACAGACTGATTTTGCTCTCCTAAGCTAGGGAGGATCTTTGAGGTTTAACCCCTCTATTCAGCTCCCTTCCTGTGGCTTTCACTGCCACAGGACCGACTGACTGAGTGACATTCCTATTAGACACTTAAAAGCTGCTGAGAATGATTCGTCAAAAATAACTTCCATTGTGGGCTAGTTTAATTGTCTTTACTTTTTAACACGGCCTCTGATGCCCATTGGTAATTAGCTGATTAATCATATCTGACGACTTGTCAAACTTTCTCCCAGGAGATTTCTGAATTGAATGTAAATGAGCAAGGCATTTGCTGGGACGCGTCATGTGAAGCTCATCTTTCTTGCTATAGATCTTCTCCTTCTCTCACTTTTCCCCCCAGTCAGAATTCTCCTTCCACCTATTTTCCTGAGAGCGAAGATTGATTAAAACCAGGGAGTGGTTCATTAGATTCTGACAAGTGACACCATATCTGCAGACCCAATGTCCTTGGAGAAAGCTGTTTACACACATGTGACTCACCCTAGTTGATGCCATCTAAACAGCAAACACTACCGCCAACTAATTGAAACAAGGTGCTCTGTGGCCCTTATATCTGCTGCTGTGACAGTCATGCGGCTCCCACACATCCATCCATAAAAATCTGAGGAGCCTGATTAAAATCTGCTTCCCTTAAGTGCTTCATCAGTGTAGCATCGCATGGTGAGAAAATGGCTTTTCAATGAAGCAAGTTGTCAAGAACATATCATCCTAAAACAGGTGGTAGGTACAGGTAACTTACAGGTGTGTTGAATATTACCTTTATAATTAAAACAGATAACTTTAAACTGTAGACAAATCGGACTGGTACCAAATTCATGCATTTATGCAAACAGTTGTACACCAAGCTAAAACTAAACACTGATGATGATAAAACAACATACAACAGGTAATGTTGTATGAAGAACTGGCTGATTTATTGAATGTCATTTTGTCTTTACTGCAGGCTTATTGAGGTTTTCACTCTGATACTAACATACACATATGGTTTGAGCCTGTTGCATTGTCACCTTTCTCTGCAGAGATCCTTTAGGTGTAATTAGATGACTGAATGATGCAGCCTTGAACAGCAGCGATCATCTGCCAGGTCTCAGCCAGGCCATTCTAAAGCTGCTGGGGGCCACAAAGATGCTTTCTGAAGTTAGTGAAGCATCAGCATATTCTTTAAACCCACCATTATGCACCACCAATGCCAAGGCTGCACAGAGTACTTCAGAAATTCAGTGAGAAATGGAGCGCCAACCTCTAACCGCCTTTTATTCGTATCAACCTAACAAATGAAAGCTCAAACACAAACTCAAACACACTCATGTAGATCTATGTGAAGCCAAGAGCCGAAAAATGAACATTCAAAAGCTAATATTTTACACAATCAGCAAAAAGAAAACTATCAGAGACATGCCACTACTGAAACATATAGTATGTATGTTGCACCTGCATTAAACTAAAAGGTAAAACTGTCTTTGTTTGTTCCAGTCAAAAGCACCAAACTATTTGAGTTCAGTTACAGCCATTTTAAAAGCTGCTCTGCTCTTTGATGGGGCGCCACATCAGAGCTGAGGGTCTAAACTGCGCTTTAGAAGGATATGAGACTGCCCTCTCTCTCTTTAACTTGACACTGTTACTATGGGAACCAGCAACATTGCTTTTAAGGCTTGTATCGTCCCCTTTGGGAAATTCTGTACTTCCACCATGTACCAGTATAGAACACTTGCAGCTTGTTTTCAGACAGCTTATTACTTTAGAGGGTACAAAAAGGCGACCAGCTGCTTTAAGATTTTTCATATTCAGGATGTGTTTGGGCATGAATGTAACTGATAAATGAAACTCTTTCAGAGCTATCAAGCTGTCAATCCAAACCTCCCCAAAACTTTGCTGTATCGCTGCATGAAATTTAGTCTTTGACAAGGAAGAACTTATTGTTGCAGAATAAATTCTGAATGATATTTAGCACACTTAAAAATCTCTACAAAGAGAAGTGCGGTTGTTCTCTCCAAAGATCACTATGAATGCATGTTTATGTTGCATCAGCAAGAAATACGTGAACTTTCTAAGCAAACAACAGAAACAGAAACTCACAGCCAACAATTTAATGCACGGGGAGTACAAACACAAAAACATTTCCAGGACCAAACCATCTGTTGTTAACAAGCACTACTGTCCATCCTGCTTTATTCTTGCCACTCTATCTACAGCCTCTGTCTAATCGTGCCCGTTTTGATTCTGCTCTGCATCTGTTATTACTTCCTGGCCAACATGTCTGGGATTGGGATTTTGCTTCAGACATCACTTGGGCTTTGCAAAGCTCAATCAGCTGCTCCCACATGTAAAAATTAATTATCCTGCTGGCATGCTTAACTTTCATTCAAGATGTTAAAAAGTGGCAGAAATACATGAAGACAACATTCGAGACACTCAGCCATCCAAGCTTGTTTTGGAAAAAAATTCTTGTTTTTACAGGAAAAACTCAACAGATATTCAAAAGAAAATAGAAGGAAAGACACATTTTGACCAGAAATAATACAAAACAAGCCACTAGAATAGCATTATTCTAGAGCATTTTTATTTTACTTATAGTACACCAACTTACTTGTTTAAATTATATCCAGAATTACAAACTGCAATGTATCCTGAATGGGTTATTTTTTAAACAGAGCAATTATCACCGCTGAATGATATGTTTACGCTCCCGTTTATCTAAGGATCCATTCCAACACGGTCTTATCTGATCAGATTTGTTGAGTTAATTGTTCAGAATGTGTGACGTGTGAGACTGTTGGTTCATGTTAAAAGAGGTTAAAAACAAGTTAATAAACAGGAATTATACAAATGTGTTTCACAGTAAAACCAACAAGTCCAGGAGAAAAAGCCTCAACCACAAATACTAGTTTCAGACAGTTTCGAAGCATTTTATCCAGTGGGAAAGAATAATTGAGAACTTTGAATCTTTCCAGAAAAGCTCTAAAATCATAATAAACACAATGTAATGTACAGTTTTATGGCTCCTAATTATTTGATGTGTAATAACTAAGTATATTTATCACAAAAATGCACATTTGCAGTCAGAACAACATCCTATTGCTGAAACTCAGGACTGATTCATAGCTTCAAAAGAAACAATTCATTTTACTTGCAGCAGAACAATCTGCAGGGTTTTAAACATCTGCAAATGCTAAACACAACAACACAACATCCTTGAGTTTCAGTCTCATATGAAGACAAAATGAAACAGAGCTCAAACTCAAATCATGTTCCCATTCATTGTTCACTTATCTCACAAAATAAAATCACACAGACAAATGATGAGAATAAACAAAAAAGACTACCGGGACAGCTGCACTGCGCTTTGTTAATTGAAGTGATCAATGAAAAAGCAGAAGTTAAAAAAATGACTTTGGTGCCTTTGCTTTGTTTTACTATAAGAGGTACAGAGTTGTATACCAAGCAGGTCACCTCTTCAGAGCACGTTTACCCAATACAAGCTGGTGCACAATGATTTCCTGACACAAGATTCATTTACCAGTTTCCTGTGTCTAAAGGTTGTATAGGCTCCTTTGAGATTCATATTATCACATCACTAATTTGGCTACTTTGGATTCCAGGTAACGTTTTCTTTTCCTCCAAAGCAGCTTTGTCTTATTCTTATCTTTACAAGAAGAATAGCACAGAGAGAAAGACAGGAAACAGAAACAAATGATGCTGTAAGGAACAGCTGTTCATTTCACAACAAGCATGGCATTTCCAGAGACACAACATGCAAAGCGATGCAAGTTAGAACACGCCAGATTCCTAGAGACCAAGCAGATTAAAGGGGGGAAAATGACTTCCAGTTCAACCAGATCAAAACTGTGACAGTCTACCAGTACCACACAGCTGCTACCAATCACAGGAAGATCTCCTAGTTTTTAGAATGTATAGCAACATTAATAATGCAGCCGGGCTTTGAGTGCACAATATGGTCCCTTATGGATTAGAACCAAGAGGAACCACAGTGAATGTGTGCCAGCAATTATGTGGAAGGCTGGGAAACTGAATCAGTTTTGTTCAGCATTTTGTTTTCCCCAGAAAACAGACAAGACAAAAGAAGGAGCTCCGAGCTCAACTGCAGCAGAAACATAGGCTGTTTGGAGAAATGGGAGTGTGATGTGAGCAAACTATGATCAATACAGTACCCTCACCTAAAACCCCCAATTTCCTTGATGCTATTTTAGGCCCTGATAATAGACCTGCGTTACTTTGCTCCCACACGTGTGCTTGGATGTGTAACGAGGGAAGATAGGAGGAGGCGGTTGTTCTTACTGTGTGTGGAGCTCTGACACTCAGATAGTGAGTGGATTATTTTTCTCTCATCTAACCTGCTACAAATACGGGCTTCCACAATAAAAACACACAAGTGATTTGCTGCAATCATTCGATCTGTGCATGTGCGCTGGATCTGGGGTGAAAGCTTTTAAAGGGGTACTGTATTGATGAAGCCATGCCAGAGTTATTGAAGAAAAAGAGAGGAAATGACTAGTGTCATACACCTACCTGTGATGTTGACATCCACAATGCCAGTGCGAGTACCAATGCCATTGGTTGCATCACAGACGTATGTTCCAGCCAGGTCGTAGGTCACTGGCCCCTTGAAGAACAGAGTGTTGTTCTTGATCTCCACGTTACTGGGTAGGGAGCCATTCAGGCTGCAGTAAGAAAGAGAGGCAATAATGCAGACCACATAAAAAGGCAGAATTACTCCAGACCACAGAAAAAAAAACCTCCCAGATGCAGCAAGGCAATTCAAAACACATAAAAAATACAGTCTCTCGTGCAAAACATCCCTGCGTGTGGGGGTGAGATAAATACCAAGAATATTTGACAGCGCTGTATTTCAGCTGTCATCCATCAAGTCCAAACAAACTTATGAGGACAGGGAATCCCAGCAGGCCCAAACAGGTAAGATATAGCTGATGCTTGAGGACGGGCTGTTTCAGCATGTGGAATACAAAACAGATAGAGGAAGGAGGAGGGGGAGTGTGGGTGATGGTGGAGGGGCTCCTTCCTCATCTATAGCACATCTCACATGGCTGAACCTAAAACTCAAGGGAGCTGTCAGGAGAGGCAGCTGATCAAGCGATAAATTCAGAGTCTACCAAATGCTGGGCTGCCATTGAGAAGTGCAGCCCATCTCTCCTGCCTGAGGTGTTTGTCTTTATGGTTCACTATCTGCGCTGTGTTCAGGCTCGCCCGTGTCCTTTGATCGGGCCAGCCCACTCTGAGGTCACAGATCATGAACACAGCAGCCCTCCACTCTATTATCTGGACCTCTTTTATGGAGCCCATAGGCTGGAAAAGGTTTCAACTTTCACGACAATTAGCAGTTTCCTGTCGCCTTCCACTCGATCAGCTTCATCAGCTGCTCTGAATGGGCTCAGCTTAAGCTGAGTTACACATACAATTGTGATCATGTTGAATAGCTCTCTGCTCTCACTGCGGTGACAATGAGGATGCTGCAAAGATTTTCTTTCATCACTCCTGGGTCAGAGAAACACTCTGAGAGGAGCTGGTGGGTAAGAACATTAAAAACAATATGGTGCTTCATTTATTGGAATGAGAGCAAAAAACAAGATGAGATTACAGAGAGAAGATCATGTCTAACAATGGTCACAAATCAGGCACTTGAGACTTAACTAAATGGGCTCTTAACAAGGCTCTTGAATAAAACAGGGACAGTGGAATAGTTTTATGAAATAAATATCTTATTAAGACAACATAAAAATCTAATTTGAAGATCTTTTTCAAGCAACAACAAAATTCTTTGAATATAATTCCCTCAAAAAGGTGAAGAAAAAGCTGAGCATGAGTTGTTTTTCCCATCGGCCACCTCAGCAAAGCAGTCGCAAAGGAGCTGCAAAACAACCCTCTATACAGTATGTCACGATTCAATAATCAGTTACCTTGTGAGCCTCTATCAAATGCTGAGTTCTGCAAAGCCCAATTGATTTGCTGCAGAAATGAAAGGCTTGCAAACTGCGATTCACCGCTGGTTCTGCCACGACCAGTGTTGTCTGCATTTGTGTGAGATTTGTGCCTGTCTGTTGTGTGCATGAGTGGAGCCTGAGGGGCAGCAAAATGAAAGACTAACAAACAGCTTGAGAGTGATACAGATTCTTTGAAGACTGACTGGCCTCCTCGTGTATGCAGTCTTTGTGTGGAAGCTGCATCAGTGTGACTTCCTGATTTCACTAGAAGCAGGATGATTTTGTTAAGGTTAAGGTGTAATAAAAGATACAGTCTTTATAATGGAAGGCCTAAGGATGTACTTTTAATGATGAAAGAAAACAAGGTAAATGATTTTGTATCTTCTCCTTTCTCTGAGTTGTTCATGATTTGGACTATTGACGCTCGAGCAGAAGAAAAAATCAAATAAAACTCAGCATATCTGTACAAAGAAAAATCCAGCTTCAACAACAGACAGACCTAGAAGAAGTTTAGTTTTTCTCTTTGTGCACATACTCCGTCCTTGTCCTCCCTATAATCACCAGCAGCTCTTTTTCTGAGTACTTTGGCTCAAATCAATATAAATGGCCATCAAATTTTAATACTCAAATAGAAAACACAACTAAAGAGTCTGTATGTAGTCATATAGAAATGCAAAGATGGATGCAACATTATAACAAGGGGTGGGAAACTTGCTGTTAAACTTGTTATAATGTGATAATCAGGTCCCCTTCATAAATGAATCAAACTGGAACAAATATTTAAATATATTTCTCAAAACAAATCAAATGTTTTTTCTAGTTGACTGATTTAAAGAGAATAAATTAGATCACAAAGGGCAGCTAGAGGACAGCAGTAAAGGTTAAAGAGCTTGTAGATGTAATTCAGTAAAAGGAAGTTTTTGCTTTGACCAGAAATAACTGTGGTGGACGTCCAAAAAATGCAAATAACAGTTTTTCTTTAGAAATAACTTTTATCTTTGGGGATATCTGAGTAAATAAGTGCCAGCTCAGACTGAAAACAGCTGGTTAGTCATGTCATATTAAGCTTTGCCAGGTCAGATGTAACTCATCCCCAATCCCTAATATGCATTCAGTCCTTTTTTGTACACGCAATTACCACCTCAGATTTTTAAGATGGGCCCCACAAAATCTACTTGGAAGGAATCAAACAATATGTCTGACATTCACTGGGCCTCGGAACTCTCCATCCAATCTGATGGATCTGATTACAGCTGTGTTATGCAAAGCCAATCCACAGAGACCCAATTACAGAACCCACAAGGCCCAAAGAACCTTATACAAACATCCTGGAGCCGGACGCTCCCCAAAAACCTGAGATCTTCATTCTTTATACCCTTACTGCTCCTTCTTGGTTTTTGAGGACATAGACAGTATTAATATATATACATTGTTATGAATAATTGATGTTAATTAATGCCATAATCATCTTTGTTAAAGCCCATCCCTGAAATGACATGGACTAGATTTGATGTGACTTCTTGTTTCATGTCGTGACCTCCCTGCAAAAATAACATGGATGAAGACAGACATGAAAAAACTGGGGACAACAGAAGTGAAACAGGAAACACAATAATCTGCTGTATCTCTCTGAGCTGTATGTCTCTGAGCATCTTTGTCTCCTCTAACAATTCACCTTCCCTGTAATTTCAGTAAAACCCCTGCAGAGGTTGTTTCTATAAAGCCGTTAGACTCTTAAAATGACACTACGAACAGATGCACTTTTAGTTTACTACAGAACTTTTTAACATTAAATTCCAATCCAGCTGTTTAACACTTACTGGTCATGATATTTTTGGTAAAAATCAATACCCAAAAACGAACAAACAAAAAAACAGAATTTAAAATATAAAACCCTGTCTATCAGAAGCAACTGGTTATACATTTGTAAAATTGTTACTTAAATCCCAGAACACATTTGCATTTTTTGCTTCTTCCGAACAGAGATGTGATCAGACGTTCGGCCTCGATACAACAGGACCGGTTGTACTTTCCACCAAACTGTTACTTTAATATAATTTGAAATGTATCTGTTGTATCCGTTAAGTATCCTGGATTCATCCGCAGCTTCTGGCGACTGAAGAAATTAACTAACAACTGTCTTTATGGGGCCGTTAATCAACATGACTAATAGAATCTCATTTTCAATGAAGATAAGGATGCTGGCTAATTAGAGATGAGTTTGAAGTAATCACTGTGAAATGCAGCAATGACAAACTACAGATTTTTATTTATAGAGTCCGTTTGTCTTTGAAAAACTGAAAATGCATTTTTGTAGATGATAAGCTCCTCTGTCTGCTAGAAAATAGCTTTCCAATGATATAAAAACTAAAGTCAAAGTCTTATCACAGAAATAATTCAGTTGTAGGTGATAAAAAAAAACAGCTTTTGAGCTCTCTTACACTCCATTTATTCTACAGGAAACTATAGTATGAGCTAAGGGTCTGCTATAAATAAAACTTTTAGAAAACAAACAAAGTTCAAATAGGATATATTGCAGTTTTATTACTCGAGTCTTTGCTGTTTTAGTGGATCTGCTCATTAACTCATTCTGAGAAAAAGCTCAGAAAAGGAAAAAAAAAAAACTCAAATACACTGAGAAGATTTCCTCAAGGACCATCTATTTGTCAAGGCAGAGAAAGAGAAAAATATCATCAACTATTTGCAGATGATAAAAATACCAGCAGGAAGTAGCACACAGTACAGATAAAAACACAGCTGATATTCTTGGAAATAAATGTTTCTATCAAACTTAGAACTATAGATTGGAATTGGCTACGCCGGCTCATGTTTGTGATGCAGTCTTGCCAAGCAGTTCCAGAACGTTCCATCACAGCCTTGTGCTGACCTCCACAGTGGAGCCCAGGGGAACCTTCACAACACATTTGGCATCTCATTTTCAGTGCACCAATGGCCGTCCTCTCCTATCTGTCACCGCAGTGCCCTCGTCTTTCTAGATCACATCTCTTCAGCCGCCTCCTCTTCGCTTCCCATCTCGCCTTGCTTCAGACAAATAACCCAAAAAAGATATTAAAATGGCTCAATATTTTCTTTTTTAGCTACAATATTCCTGCCATATAATATATAAATACACAACGAACAAAAAGAGAAGAAAATGTACCCATGTCTCATTAAAATCTCCTAGTTGTTTAGGGAGTACATACAAAGAGGGCACAATAGTCTATTAATTCACCTTCAGTCCAGTTATATAATTCTCATGTTGGTCTTCAGAGAGCAAATAAAGGAAAACTTTCCACATTTATCTCTGAACTTGGACCTTGAATTGATAACCCTAATGAACTTGTTGTAAAATACAAATTACAGTAATTCATAAACAGAAATCAGCAGAAATAAATATATACAAATAATTCAGCCTCCTGGTTAGACTTCATGGTGCTATTTACTGTTTACTTATCTGCTTCTGTTTGCATTTGTCATAATCATCACTGTGACCAAATCCCTGATCTGAGTTCAGCATTATGCTAGCTGAATTTACAACTCGTATTTCTACTTCTACCCTCTTGCATCTGTGTGTCAGGGACAAACAGCTGTCCCTATACTCACAACAGAACATACCAGCACTAACAATACTGCTTTTTCACCCCTGTACCTGCATGCTGGCCTTAAGACCTCAAAGCAAAACAACAAACATGAAGTAAAGTGTGTTCTGTTTGCATTTATCTCCTAGTATCTGTGACCATCAGGCAGATAGGGGAAGGTGTTGCAGTTGTAATGGACCCATTGTGCTCTGCCTCAGGTTTTATCTTCATTACACTTTTTACAATAAAACCGACACGTCTCAGTGGAGAACAAAGGGAACTGGTGTGTTTCTGTCTTAGCTGATTGCTTTATTGTGTATAAAAACGCTGGGAAAGTTCACACTTGTTTAGTATTCTTACTCTGTTAGAATTACCTTCCCATCCCTTAATAACTTTTCTCTACAAGGTTTCCCCTCCAGAAATCTGAAGACAGAAACAGCACACAGTCATGCTGCCTTCTGAGCTTTAAGGGGTTTTGTTTCGGTTTAGTCAGACTCACAGTTTCCACTGGTAGATCGTAACAGGGGGGTTAGCGTCAGCCTTGCAAGTCAGCTGAACATTCGGACGGTTCAGGTACCAGTTTCCATCAAACCCTTGAATCTTCACATCAGGTTCATCTGGAAGGAAGAACACTTGGATGTCAGTTCATCACTTCATAACTACAAAACCATGTTTTAATGTTGTGCCTCTGGTAAAGCACAGCTGGACTTTAGAAGAACTGCACATTTTCATTTTTCATTTCTCTCTATTCAAATAGCTAAATCATCACAGGTACGCCATCAAAGGTCTCTTTCTGCAAATAGCTAGAATTAATACTAGTCAAAGAATTACTCCACTGAACCTTCAAAGTAAATACCAAAACAAAACAGAAAGAAAACAGAAAACTACCACATATATTAGAAGGAAAATAGGATAGAATAGTCTGTATAAGACTGATTAAATATCCAAAAGTTTCATTAGAGATCTTTGCCATTTGTTTTAAGACATATTATATTGTAAAAACAAAATATTTATATGCAAGACAGCTGAAAACTTTTGTCAAAGCAGGTTCCTTACATTGCACATTAAGCACCACAGTGTCTGTGAACGTTTCACGTTGATACGTCACAATACATGTCAGCTTCTGTTTGTGGGCCTCTCGGCTAGGTATAATCACAAAGTTGCTCCGCACTGTCACCGTCCCATTCCTGTTGCGGATCTCCTGGTAATTTGCTTTGCCTTTCAACCTTGTATCCCATTTGATTACACTTGGGGGCTTCCCATTGGCTGACACACAGGTGGCGACAGTCCTCTCGCTCCTTGGACCCCTGGCCACAATCGTGGGGCTCGTCAGAGTCATCCGTGTCAGAGGCCGAGCTATGAAGCAAAAGTGCATATAGAACACATTACAGGCATGTAAAAAAAGGACACGGCTCACTAAATTCACCTAAAATTAAGTATTTGAAGTACAACGAAGAGCTGAGATGAAAATAGTGTGATCTCAGATAAAGTTCTGCCGCTTTTCTTCCTCAAACCCAAAACAGCTGTCAAAGCTGCAAAATGTAGAAACCACTTGTCAACACAAATGCACAGTCATCCAATTCAATCCTTTGTGACTTGCCAATTAGCAATCTACTTTTAGTACATCAAAAGGTAGGCTTGAGTTGAGCAAACACACAACTAAAAGAGAACTATGAAGAGGCCTCTTTGAAGACTGCTGGTTGCTTATCTGCATGCAGGTTCCCGACGCTCATCAAGCTAATGTTGCCTGAAACGTCCTGAGAGGTGCAGTGACAAAAAATGGGCAGCTCTGAGTTGACATAAAAAAAACCCTCTAAGACTACACGAACTACTCAAGCAAAGAGCTTTTTTCTCTTCTAGTGGGACTTAATGGAAAACACACCAGCACTTAATTACTAATTAACTCTCTGATCAGAGTAAGCCAACAACCTTTTCAAAGCTCCTCTTTTATACCATAAACTACATCTCAGACACTCATTTTTTCCCCCTGTAGAACGAGACAGTTTGAACCAAATTACACACACTGAAGTGGCCTTATTGATTTTTGTCTCACCTTCCATTTTTATTGACTACTATTTGTGTCAGTTTCCTGTTTTATAATCTGGTTCCAGTGTTAACACGCCCATCATCACATAATGAGTGTGATTTTCACAACATGTTCTTGCAGAGGAATGGGGGCCTTGGAGACTAAATTCTGTTCAAGAGTTTGGTGATTTGGTTCGACTGCATGGGTTTACTGTAAACAACAGGGGACTGCAGAAAACAGTGGAAACGCATCTGGTTTAAGGTGCTCTAAAAGAATTCTGCATACTTTACAACAGAGCCTGTGGCAAAGGTACGTTAAACAACAGAGCTGTAAAAAAATGTTTTCATTTTGTTTTGAACCAAACAGGATGAGGATGACAGCATATCTGATTAAGATAAATGTTTGGTTTCTGTCAGATGTCACAGAGCGAAAATTAAGGTGACGGTTTTACATCACTCACAATGACTCATTAGATAAACGAAAAGCCTTTGAAAAAGTTCCCTAACTGATGTTAAGATGTAAAACTTGTTTCATTTCCTGCTTTTTAATGTAACATACAACAGGTTCAGAGCAGCAGCAGTTACTCAATCAGTGCTGTAAAATCAGTCATTGTTCTACAACATGTAGGTGCTTGTAAAGGAGGATTAATTCAGCAAAGCACAAGCAAACTGCAGCAGTAGTCAGGTTGTGGTTTGAGTGCATTTTCTGTTTTTGCTTATATTCTTTTATCAAATTAAAGGATCTGGAATTTTTCTTTTTAAGTTTTATTGCCTGAGTTTGAAAGATTTACTGTGGCTGAGAGATCTCATCACTCTGCAAATGAAGGAAACGTGCAATTAGGCAAAGCACAAGCAAACTTTAAAAACATTTACATCAATTAAGACAGCACAGGCGATGTGAATGCAAACAACACAATCACCATACAAAACCTCACAACCAATAAAGAAACACACAGAAAGTAGCACAGATCAAGTTAGTTATGTGCTGTAATTTCATATTCTCAGACGTGCATCGCTCTTCAACAGAAGTACTTGCAGGGACAAAAAACATTTTGTTCCTTAGCAGTTGCCTTGAGCTGTAAGGACTCTCGCTACAAAGAAAAAAAAAAAATCCTATTTCAGTTAGACTAAACCTACTTCTACTCAAAGAAAAGTATTTCATCAAGATTTTTCTAAAGTCTTTAAGATAGGCAATTTAAGGGAAAACGTTTAGAAAAGAGAATTGATTGAACAAGACAAATTTATTATGTGTTTTTTTTTTTTTTTTACATTCTGAACTTATTCTATATGCTTATCCCTTAAAATGTAACCTTGGTAAAAAAAGAAACTCACACCAAACAATGAATCTGAATTAAACCGTGATAATTACTGCTGAGGCTTAGATATGTACAAAACAACCTTGTTTATACCAAATAATTTCATTTGTAGTACCAATTCATAATGAATAAGGTTTAAAACACATTAATTACAGCTGGTGTGCAAAGTATTTTCTTACCATACACCGTAAGGTTGACCATGTTCTCCCTGTTACCGGCAGGAAACGTGGTATACTCGCAGATGTAGGCAGCTTCATCCGACAGCTGTAATTTGGAGAACACAATGGTGGTGTCCTCCAGTGAGGGAGTACTACGGAAAACCGCATCCTGCTTGAATTTGACTCGCTCCTTGAAGGGTGGCAGGACCGACACGCCGAGAACCGGGTTGGCGATGGCCACATTCTGCTTCGTGCCATTGAGAAACTTCTGCCAGGTGACCTGAGAAATCTTGACTGGTGGGTCGCTGTTGCTGAAAATGCAGCGCAGTTCCACTTCCGTACCCACAAAGCCCGACTTTGCGGTATCCATATTTATTTTCTGTCCATTGCCACCTGGACACAAAAAAACGAAACAAAAATTAATACAGTGAAAACAACTCAATGCCAAGCTCAGCACTCCATTCAACAGCAAGATCATGCAGTCAATGTCCAAAAGTCCATTCAACCTTGTAGTTTGTGCTTACAGTCAAACTCACAGATTCAGCCCCCCAGTACTGCAGAAAGAAGATTACTACCATCCACATAAGTAAAAAAAATGGGAACACGCTGGGTTATTGTGTGTAAACATATGTTATTAACATCCCTATCTGTGTCTATGGAGGTCCTGTTTCTGATGAGATGGGAGGGCCGAGCGAGAACCAATGCATCACTAATGAATAAGTACAAGGGCAGAGAGTTGGAGTCGAGTCATCGACTGCTGCGCGCCCCTCCACCCACCCACCCAGCAACACACCGGGTAGCCCATTGTAATTTTAATTACTTTTTACTCACAAATACCTCAATGATTGCCTGGAGCTCCTATTAAAAGATACAATACGAACGCACTCACAAGAATGAGAAAGCACACATTAGCTATATTAAAAACTCAGCAATTACACACTTCTTCCTTTTCTAGCTGTGCCTGTAGGGAGGTTGGTAGGTTAAAAAAGGATCAGTTAGTGAGGACAGACCATTAACCTCAACTGTTCTTTAGTCTTTCATGCATATAATATTGACCCAACGCTTAACTAAACTGTCAAGTATTTTTCTTTCTTAATCACCTTTTACTTAAAAGCAAGGCTAATAGGTGTAAATTTATGCCTTTTTTCTAAACTTTATGATCCAGGTGGTTATTGATTTGTAGTCATTAAGATGACCCCCCCAAAACTTTAGAAATCTAAACTGCAATATTGATGTCCAAACGTGATAACCCGGTTACACAAGAACGTCCACAAATTTTGTTGCAAAAATTTAATGTTAGATTTTTTTTTTTTTTACCGGATTTAAACAAATAAATTGGATGGATGGCTAATCGTGACATGTGCTCTTGACCTTAAACTTTTTAATTAGCAGGTAAAATGGAATAGTTTTAGGAAAAATTGGAAAACTGAACATTAAGCTGGCTGTGATTCAGTGAAGGTCCATTTTCTAAAGCTGAAGAGTCTCTTTCTCCCTTTTTTATTGTCAATGAAAACAAAAAATCTTTGGTTTTTATCCATTAACCAGATATAACAAGCCATTAAAGATGTTACCTTGATCACTTTTTAAACTTAATTCATCATTTATACAATTCCATAAAAATACTTGATTTAATCATTACAGAAATATTTTAATACA
Organism: Pachypanchax playfairii; assembly: GCA_006937955.1. Taxonomy (NCBI): domain Eukaryota; kingdom Metazoa; phylum Chordata; class Actinopteri; order Cyprinodontiformes; family Aplocheilidae; genus Pachypanchax; species Pachypanchax playfairii. The sequence goes on along the minus strand of SSNP01000017.1, from coordinate 5,158,213 downwards.
TTCTGAAAGTGCTGCTGCTTTTTTTTTTTGTTTTTAAATTCTCAGTATGGTTCTTTTCTTCAGGTGTTCAGTTTCAGTATTTTTGTTTTCATTTGATCTGGGGTCTGCAGAGAGCTACACAGATGTGCCACTGCAGGTCCTCCTCATGTTGTCTTCAACACATCTTTGTTTTCTCAGGCTCTGATTTACGTATCTTTCCAGGTGAACTCTGGTGATGTCCCATTTCCTCGTCTGACAACCCCCCTGGCTGAGCTAGTATTTACAAGCATCCGCAGCTATAATTATCTTCTATGGATAGAACCACAGGAGGAAAGGCTGAAATTCCACTGTTAATCACACTGGGCTCATAAAGCCACTACTGAATCTCTTCGTGAACAGGGAAGAAATATGTTGTTGTCTCACGTGAAGAGCCGGGGCCTGAACACATTCGCAAACGCAGTGGCTCTTTAACACTCAGTAACTGCGTTAGACTGATGGATAATCGCAACCTTCAGTTTCCGCAGGGGGCTGTAAAATGTGTAAGAAAACGAGAAAGAGACTAATTTCTGTAAAAACACCCACTGAATATGAGATTGGATATTGTCACTCTTGAACTATATAAGAATATGATGCAGAGGGGGAGGGCGTTGTGAACATGCAGCTTCAAACCATCTCAAGCAGCGCCAGCGGTTGTTGTAAGACTGTTACTAGTAAAAACTGTAGGTAGTCAGCCGAAGGACATCAGGGTGTAATACAGGCACGAAGAGGGGAAATGGTGCAGACTTCTGGGTAGAAGACTATTAAGATTAACAACGTAACACCCCCACCCCCCATCTTTCACAGCGGGCTGGAAAGCGGTGCATTATGAGCAAGAGGCAATTTCAATCTATTGTTATATGCTTTCACTCAAATGCTACCTTTGCTGCCTTCTTCAAATAATATAAAAACAAACTGACAACCTTTTGAAGTTACTGAGTACACACCATCTTTCATTTCCGTATGAACACATCAGAAAAGGGCTTCTGATGACAGATTGATTCTCTAATACAGTTTGACAGAAAGAACTGGTACCTTGTCATCTGTACCTTGAGAACCACCTGTGTCCTCGTACAGCCCAGGGCAATGCTTTACTCCGTTTTATCACAGTTCAGATTAGCAGTTGTGGCAGCTATAGTATAATATTTCTCGAACAGCAAACACAATTTACAGAGAGACAACACTAGTTAAAGTTTAATCTCAAGTTAGGGTGAAGTGGGGGGGGGGCTGTGAACACAGGGGGGCTGTAAAACCCATAAATATCTACCTGGCCTTATCTGAGTCACTTCCTGCTATAACAATAATGCCAGAAGCAGACTCTGTGAAAAGCTGCAGCCCCTCCCTTCTCCTTTATGCCATTGCTTTTTGAGTCCAATGCTCCCAACTTGTGCTGAACAAAGTAAACATTAGCTCACATAAATGGTAAGCAGATAAAAAGTCACCAGTCTCCATCTGGAGCAGGGACTCCCTCCACTTGAGGACCATAGAACTACAAGTACATGGTGCCATCACAAAGCCATGGAAGAGCAATTATATACATGTAATCCAAGAGGCACAGTAATACATTATGGGGGGGGGGTGTTGAGGAGCTAGTGGTGCAGAAAGAGAGATGAAACACAGAGAGAGTTAGGCAAAGTACCAGAGATGAAAAACTGGAGAAAGGGAGAGTGGGACAAAGAGAAAGGCGGAGCTTTAGGGAGATTTGTAGGTGTGCTGTGGGTTTGAGCCTGGCCGGCATTATCGTTTGTGCTGCTGGTGCTTTGTTCTCACACTGACAAGAGGGTGACTGCGGGGACAGTCATGCTCTAATACACCTGAGGCTAGACACTGCCTAAAGAGTTGCCAGACAGAGAGAGAGGAGACCTAGTTCTGAAAAGAAAAGCAACAGGACAAACAAACAAAGCAGAAAGTATGCCCAAGCTGGCAGAATATGAAAAAGCAAAGCTTGATTCACACCAGGTGAGCTGACTTGGATCAGAGGAGACATGAGGGGTACTATTAAAACAGCTGCTGTACCGTCTGGCCCTGCACTGATAGCAACAGACTCTAAAGGCCTCGACACAGAGCTATGCACAAAACATCTAACTGTAATAAGGCCTGGCCTGTCAAGCAGCAGGGAAAGGCATGTGCTTTGTGTTGTTTGCATATGGCATATTGGACATTGGACACAACAGCCTTCAGCTTTCTTGTGGCATGTGGACAGTGTCCAGGAAAATACAGAACTGTGCAGCACTTTTCACTGGAACGAGTTCTGATCACAAAAGCCTGAAGGTTGAATGTGCTGAAATTAGTCACATTCAGAAATATTATTACAAGCTGGGGCCACAATGATAAATAATACAACAACATTGATTCCTTTCTGTAACAAATCAAAATGAAAGAGAATCCCATTAACATTTAATATTTGCTTTTTGTTTCTATTACTGCAAAGAAAGAAAACAAAAAAAAAAAAGAAACAAATACTCATCCATCTTAAATATGTCGCTCTACATCGTGAACAATAATAATAAAACTCTGAATTGAAAACAAGGTTCCATTTCCCAAATCTCAGCAAGTGTCTTTTTCATAAACCAACCTCTATTTGGCAACTCATTTAATGACTGCTATGCAATGCAATTGTCTTTTTTTCAACAAAACTGGGCAACAATCAACACGTTTTCAAGTGACAATCACAATCACTGGCTCTTGTAGGAATATTCATCCAGGGAAATCACTTGTTCCTCCTGAGTCAGATAAATCATAGAATAATTCACTTCAAGCTGCTGCAATGTGAGGAAACCAGAGATTAAATAGAACTGAATAATTTTTTTATAAGAAGCTCTCATTAATGTTTTCTATTTAAAGCTCCACCAGGCAACTTGGCACACTAAAAGGCAGACAAATACAAATGTTGGAAGTTTATAGACTTCAAAACCTCAAGTGTGTAATGTGATGTCATTAAACAGCATTCTTCTTGGACCTTAATGTCAACCTTTAAAGAAGGTGGAGATAAAAAGTGTTTCACTTTTCAGTGGATGGAGTGTGTAACTGCCAGTCCCAGAAGGGGAGGGGAGGGGGAGAGGTGGGGGTGGGTACTTTCCCTACTTCTTTTATGTTGTTTCGGTTTAAGCAAATAGGCCAAATCTCAGTTTACAGTCTCATCTACTGCTCTAGAAGGTGGAAGCTCATCTACGATACAACTTGCCAAGTACAACTTTAAAGCTCATCACAACAAGACACATCATCTCCTTCTCATCATCATCCTCATCTCCTGGGTTTTGGTTACTTCACTAATGGGATGCTGATAGATAAAACACGGCTTGAGCCACTTGGGATAATTACTGTTTAATGTAGTCCCAGTTCCCACGGCGATGGCACAGGCCTGTTCTCCCCTATTCATGACCACACATGGGGTGCTTAGGGGGAGTCCAAATCCATTGCCTCTAACACAAAACCTCTCATTAGCTGCTTGTTTATTCCCTCGATGGAACATTTTGGATCTTTTTTTTTGTTGTTTGAGCAATTTAGAGCTCATCCAGTGGCATTTTGCTTGTGTTATATAATAACCAGAAGTGATTTTCAGAGCACTTCACATAATAAATCATGATTTTACTCTTAGGTATAAATGAAGGTTATTTTTATTGAGACTGAGGCTTGAATACACCCAGAAAGAGCATTTCATTCAGGAGGAGCAGTCCCATTCCACTTTCAATGCTGCTGTCAGTTGACTGTGACCACTCAGGTTTTTTGGATAGAGCACTATGTGTCAGAGAATTTGTTTTAATCTACACTCAGTCACTATTAGATGGTGCTTGAGCCAGGTCTCTTGGGTAAATAACAGTGTACCTGCCAAAGTAGCTCTCTTTACCCTCTGTCTCTCTGAGCAAACATTCAATCGCAGAGGCAAGCGAAACCTCACTGGAACAGATGGTTAGTAGACCTGCTCCTAATTTTCCACTATCTGGTTCAAATTTGAAATGCTCTTTTGTACAACACACTCGTTCATTGAGGACAATGCAACATCTGCCATGCTGTAAATGTTAATGATTATAGGGAATATTTATTATGTTAGGCAAGTTCCCAGTCTGCAATAGCTCCATGAGAGCTGCCTATGAATTTCATTTGAAATGTTGGTAAAGGCTGATTTTTTTCAGCGGGAAATGGAAACGTAACAACCAAGCAACAAAGAACAGTAGTCTTGTTTTTTTTTTTTCCCACTTGGGTTATAAAATTACAACTTTCAGGTTTGGCAGCGTGCGTGCGTATTGATTCCCACCTAATGTTGCATTCAACTCTTTCTGAGGCAACAGGAGGTTCAAAGTACAAGTCCACGCGCACTTCCCCCTCAAGCTGCTTTTAGGTGTTTCAAATGTCGGGCGGATTGCATTAGTTTGCCTGCAAGAGACCATTTCATCTTAGCTTCCTGAGATAATAATTCCTCCTTGAATGAAACACCTCTACTCAATATCCCTTACTGTTCAACTGGAAGTACCAAATCAAGCTGACAAAATGGAGTCTATTATGTTCTTTTTTTGGGAACTTCTCAATGTTCTTTAAAAATGTATTAAATATAATAACAGTGCCTTTAGACTTCCTGTTATTAGTGTTTTGTTTTTATTTGAATCTAAAATGAGATATCCTGGAAGCAATGTGGCATTTTATTTGTCTTTGACAGCGGCAATGACAAACAAAACAAGGCAGAAAAATAAGGTTTTTGCCCTACAGAGAAAGAGCAAAAAGGGGAGAGATAGCACCTATCGAGTGTAAACACAGCTTCAGCAAGCTCTGACCCTCCTCCCTCATCCTGCAGCTTAACTAAACAAGGCCACCATGGTTTCAGTTCTATGACACAAAACAAACAAGGCTGACGTTACCTGACCAAGTCATGAGATGACATCACCCACCGAAACCCAAGAGCAAGCAAATTTCTGTAAACAAATTCTGGGTCCAAGTGAAAGGGAAGGATATTTTCCCCAACTTGTAAATAAATGACTGTTTTGTGTGTGTGTTTGTGTGAGTGAGAGAGAGAGAGAGAGAGAGAGAGAGACTGAAATTCAGAAGTTAAGACAGAGAGTTAGCAGTGAGAGTGACACGCGGCGGGTCAGCCATGGTGAGCAGATTACAGCACTCAGGATATTAAAGTGGAGGAGAGATGATTCTGCAGGCAACAAGCCTCTCGTGGATATTTCAGTATTAGCACAGGGTGACAAAGAGGCCATGTCCACATATACTTTTCACATAGCTTTACAATTACACAGCTGCAGAAGAAGAATGCATTTTGATGTGTTTAATTTAAGGTGCATTCATAATACATATTGTATTCTGGGATTTAATTCCAAACTGTATCAGCTGACCATTTACAACTTACAGGTTCTTCCCATTCCACCCCGCAGTGCTTCATCTCTGCCTACCAGCAGATGAGGCCGTCATGCACACACACAACACTAACGCTAACAGTGAGAATAACTGACATTATTTCAGTTCTCTGAGTTCAGCTCAGATGAGTTGTTTGTACTCAGGTACAGAAGAGTTTTACAAGTAGCACAAGTTGTTGCATCTTGTCTCATTTTTTAAAGTATGAATCTTGTGTCTGTTTCTACAAAAACTATATATATATATATATATATATATATATATATATATATATACATTTTTTTTCTTTTGGACTGTTGGTTGAATAAAATAATCAGTCTGAATCTGAGACCATCACCATGAACCCTGGGAATTAATTTGACATTATAGAGATTAAACAGTTCTCTAGTAAATACCTGACAGTTATTTAATAAAAAATAGATAATCAGCTGTTGCACCCCTAACCACCACTGATTGTGACACTTGTCACTTTGATTGCATTAGTCAGCATTAAGGCCTTTTTTTTCAAAGTATGAATCATGAATATCTGCACCGAAAACACACTGGGCAGCACTGGAATGAAGCACTGAGGATTATCCATAAAAATGATTGTGGAGAGGGTTGTATAGGACTGGGGTGGCTGTGTGTGAGCCAGAACCACAGCAGTACCCTATACCTCTGCTAAGCACTTGGTAAATACTGCATGAAATGCATGTAAAGTCCTGCCAAAAAGTGCTGAGAAAGAATCTGGCCCTGGACAATCATGCATGACAAATCCCTCTCTCACACCATCTGTTCCATTGTCCACAAGTAAAGATAAGTCTTGCATAGAGTACAAACACTGAATATTTCCATATGATTATGCCAACCACTTGTGTTGGATACATAATAAAACATTAAGATTTCAAAAATCAAACAACTGTTCAGCTGAAACTGGATAATCAATTATTGGCTGTAAGTAAAAATAGAAATGGGCATGCGGTGTTGAAATCTTCTGCATGCTCAGTGAAAACAGCACAGGATGTGTGTAAATCTATACACCCCATGCAAGGTGACCTTTAAAAATACTCAGTGAAAGCCCAGAATATCGTTTTTGGTGTCTGACCCCTATCAACCTTTGCCAGTGGAGTTTTTCTGCCTTTTTTTTCCCACTCAGACAAAGGCCAGCTGATATCTCCCAGGCATGCAGGATGAAGGAAGGGATTCTTGATAAATAGATCTAGTATATGCATACTGAGAAGCCCTGTTGCAGGACTAGTGGTTTATTAAACCATAAAAAAGGGCTAAACAATCAATATTTGATTAAAGGCACTTGGGTTTCTTCAGCCAATTCTGCTCCAAGTCTTTAGATTGTGTGTGATAAATCATTCCTGTGCATATCATACATTTATATAAATGTGTAGGAAAAAAGAAAGGAACTGACTTTGATCAAAGTGCATATATAACTGTAGTTGCATATAAACAGGACAGCTGAGATAAAATCTGCTTGCTGTACGAAGTTTTTTTTCTGCAGTTCTGCTGGAACAGGTCATTTATACGACAGATCCATTAACATACAGGAGAGGGAATTCACACTCCAGCAGTAGCGGGCAGTGGACTGAAACCACTGTCTGCTATCAATTAACAAGCACACTTAGTATGTGTCTGAGTCATGATCACCATGGGGCTCAAAAATGTTGTGCATTTGCTCAAAAAGAAATGTCACTAATGCTGGTCTTGTATCTGATTCCCAGACTTGGTCTCACATCTGTATGCTTAAACACCAAAGACATAAAACCACTTCACCTACAGCTTTTACTGAATACTGTCAAAAACCAGTCAGCTATATGTGCATGTGCACAAAGAATTAAGTACAAATAAACAGGATTATACATTTTGCCTCGCAGTCACATCATTTAGGCATGGATTAGTGTCCTGATGTCACCACTGGAGGAATGAATGTGCATCGTCAGTTAAGCTGATAAAGTTAGATATGCTACACATACTTTCCCCTCCGAACGTGTTATCTTATCTTGTTATGTAAATTATTTTTCACATTGGTAATGGATGTACATTTTAATGAGCGTTCCTTGCTGCATTTTAACTGTGACATTTACTCCATGGTAACTAGAAGGTTTCAAGATTTTTTTCAGGATCATTGTGCCCTGAATCTTCTGTAACCTGAACTCTGAACAGGCATCTTGCCAAGCTTACAGCAGAAGAGTCAACAGCAAACATGAGATCATTATAAAAACAATAAATGAACAAGTGAGCAAGAATGGAGTGTGCAATTTTCTGCATGAATCCCGTACTCTGGTCTTTGTCAGATTTCCCCTTTTTCATGTGTGTTTTCACCATAACCGTCTATGAAATCCAGCGGTTCTCGGCAGAACTCCGAGACCAGGGTTGAAACATTTCCTAAACCACGACCACAGACCAAATTTCCAAGGCCAACGAGGCTCCATGTTCCATATACATACAAGGCTTGGAATGCTCACCACATCTCAGGACTATATGGTCACATTCTGCTGCATGTGCTCTCCAGCTGTGATTAAGTATTGTCTTTCCCACCAGTTTTTGAGCTTCGTCATACAAAGTATTTTCTCACAGCTCCATATGCTTCCACATGGTATCTTTCTATCCAGCTTATGCACATCAAAATATCTCAGATCTTGATGTACATGATCTTTAATAGTCATTACATGCAAAATAAACAGCAAGAAAAAAGGTAAAGTAATTTAAAGTACTTCATAAAGCAAGAAAAGAGAAGATTCTGAAGGATCCTTTGTACATTTCTTTAACTTTTGGTTTTCAGATTGTGATATTGTTGATGGGAAGTTTTAAGGAACACATGAAACAACAGCATTCAAGAGAAAAGCAACTGGCATGGAGACATGCACCACAAAACCACAGTGAGAGGAAGGCAGCTTGAAAACTGAGCAGGGTGGTAGAAGTGACTCCAGCTTCTATCGGTCCAAAGACGTCTAACAATGTATTTTTATACAGAGACCCAGGGTACAGAAGCTATTGATTTTTTTAAAATATTTTTTTACTTTAATAAAAACAGGACAAGCACTCTTATGAAGTGCAGAAAATTATAAAATAGTAGCGAGGACTGGTCATGAATCTCAATTTGTGAAACTACTTTCTGTATTTTTCTCATATCCATCTGAAACATCATTGTGGGTGGGCTTGGTGCTTGAAAAAACCTCAGGAAATTAACTTTTTTTAAAAAATGGAGATGTTTCTGTAGAAACTTGAGGAGTGGGCTCCCACACTTTAATTTGCAGTAGGTGAAGAAGAAAAGTACAATCAGATTGCGATAATTGGGATTAACGATTGTTTACTCCACATCTGTGCATTGAAATATATAAATGAATACCAAATAGCGCCGCACGAAAACTCTGAAGATAATTATGTGGTACGATGCAATTTGACTGTGGTCAAATTGTGACTGTGTGACTGCTGTGTGACTACTCTGCTGACAGCTTGAGCTATTAACGACAATCAAACCAGCGTCGTAATTACCCTCAGTGTTAAAAGATATTCTGTAGTTAAACCTAACTGATTGGACTTGAAATGCAGGACAGTGCACTGTGATGTTGGCTGGTGAGAATGGAACAAATTATGGCTTTGACGAAACAAAGACAGAAAACACAGCTGACAAACCCTCACAGTGTATTGCTATTGATCAGTGGCAGGAAAACTAAAGAGGGCAGTCAAAGGGGAGAAGATGTCCATGTTAACTGTCTTTCTAAATAATAGCACTGAAGCCAACCTGAAGTTTATCCCAAAATAAATAGCCAGGAAACTGCAGACGTGGTTTAGACCAATATTCTAGCAATGAAACACCATCTAGTGGGAGTTCAGGTGAAAAAAGCTCATATACAGGTTTCTCCTCAGGGCTGCAGGAGTATTGTTTAGAGCTCTTACCCATGAGCTCCCTCCCTTACTGTGTATAGACTCTGGCTTGCTCATTGTTTGACAGGATTGACAAGCTCCCTGGCAGAGCTGATTAAAAGCTTTAAGTGGGACAGATATTGAGCGAACACCTGTCTCCTTGCTGTGAGCCAGTCCCTTATTGGGTGTGTCCTCTACAGCATTGGATCAATGGCTCCATTAAGATCCAACCTGGACAACTCCTTTTTCTTTTCCCCCACAGTGCTGCTTTGGCTTGCAAAGAACCTTTCACTTCCTAATTTTACTTCCCTCTAACTCTCATTCTGTCACATCAGATAGGGAAATTGATGTCTTTTTTTCTGTGTTGGAGATCTAAGTGTCCATTGCTCCAGTTAGAAAAGAGAATAAATGCAAAGCATTAACTATGTTCACTATGGCTCTATTTTTTATACTTTAGACTACATTTTATCTCAGATTTCCACATTCTGTTAAAAATAGCTATGCAAGCTGCTGCCCACTGAAGATTTGCCAAAGGATTATAGATCATTAAAGCGATGTTTGAAGTTCACTTGAAGCCTCTCCAAAGAAGTTACCCAAATAAAAGAGTTAATAGTGTCTTAGCCTCATGTTTTTGTCTCATTTTAAGCTGTTTTCTTATGAAGTGGGGGCCTCACGACCAGAACAGTGACTATGTGGAATCATAATCCAAAAATGGACATTTCAATTTACCATGGCCTGAGTTTGGAGGGTAGTGAATTAAGATACCTTCTCCTGTGGAAACCAAACCAATTTCATCCCTTCTGCGTTTTACTCACATATTTGTAAAAGAGAAACACTCTTCTTCAGAAACTGTATCTCACAATAATCTAGAGAATTAAGCATCACACCGAGTCTTAGCTGTGGGATAAGACGTCAAGGGTTGGGTGACTTTTACCAAAAGATATCTTGGATCGTGCACACTACTTATCACTACTTTCATCATCACTGCAACTCAGTTTTCATGGGTTTCAAAGTTCCCTCCCCCATACAGTCACCTAGCTGGTCTGTCTTGATGTGAGTCAGTAAGACAAAGACTCACTGTGCTTTTTTTTTTTTTTACAATAATATGATTTATGTCTTGTTCCCATTTCCATGTAAAAGAAAAACAATCACTGACTAAAGTCACTTAACAGACATAACAAAGAGAGACATTGTCAAACAGAGATTATCGGAGTGAGACCAGCTCATTTCCACAGTTCTTATCTTTCTCACTGAAAGAAATCATCTTTCTTACATTTCTATGTTGCAATTTCATTGTTCATGGAAAAGACTGAAAAGAAACTGTTGGTTTGTTAAATTAAAAACAGATAAAATGTAAATGCTTCAGTGACTGATTTTAAATGAATCACAAAGACACCTTTGTGCTTAAATACTATACTAAATGACAACCTGCAATACTTTTAATTTGCTGGACCACAAACATTTTTCATTCCTTTGTGTCGACACGTAGCTCTTTAATAAACCTGTTAAGCAGCAGAGAGGCAGATTAAACAAATGCAGGTGTTTTTTTATAAGATGTTAAGTGACTTTATAAGAAGTGTGAGGTGAGGATGATGCTGAAGTGATAGGTCACAAGTCTATTTGCTGCTGCTCTGCCTGTTCTTGCATATGCATTTTATCTGAAAAGTATAAAAAAGGAAGTAGAGAGTGCTGTAAAGATTGCATATATTCACAAACAGAATCTACGATGAAGGTGGTATTCCACAGGCCTGACAAAAATGTGACTGGCTATCAAACACAGAAACTGTTTTTGTATCAAAGCGTTTATAATCTCTTGTAGGGCAACAGAATAAACAGAATAAATGCCATCTTGAAATATTAACAGTTAAGTCTCTAAATATTTGATGACTGCCACGACTTTAATTTAAGGCTATTTACATCTAAATTACCCATTTTTTAGGGAAAAAAATGTCTGGATCAGTACTTCTTTTCATCAATCAGTGCAGATCACAACACAAAGATAAAATGTCTCTTTTACCTATTATTTTAAGTCTGCTATGTTGCACTACTGCTGCTTTAAAATCCTAGCATGTAAAGTGTCAAGATGTCTGTGGTGTGAAGCATTTGAAATAATAAGCTTTCAAGTGCACCTCCTGTAGACTGGATATTAAAAAAAACACTTTGTGTCACTAGGATTGTAAATTTCTGTGATGTTAGTCACACTGCATTAGATAGATAGTTTGTCTGTTGCTTGAAAATTACAGCTTGGCTGAAAAATTCCCATCCTCATCGTGGCCTTCGCAGATGCAAGTGCTCCCTGTGCTCCTACTCTCAGATTCAAACACTCAAAAGGCTGTTGGAAATGTTTGAGCACAAATGAGCCTTGCGCGGGTGTCTGGACAACTGACAAAACTGCATTTGTTCGCTCAAAGTGTTGTGTTGTGAATACATGCTAGAATAGAAATAGACATATGGACCAACACATGCCGGAGTGCAGGCCAATGTGAAATAAAGAGCAGTCAGCCATGGCAGGTGGATCCCTGGTGGGTATGAATCTGTATTTAAACTTGTTTTTGTTTTGTTTTTTCTTTAATTTTAGTGTGTACTGTTCATTTATCCGCCATGCATATGTGTGTGGTAATGACAGAAAGTACTCATTACAGAAAGAAAGGTGTGTTTGGATATGAAACAAAAACCAAACATGAATAATAACATTAATCACTTCCTATCTGTGAAGACTTGCTCTTCTCAGATACAAACTACAGTATTAGCTACCAAGACGACAAACAATTAAGAGGGGTGTTTTTAACTTATCCGAGCATGAAATAAGTATGAAAGTTAACAGCTTAAGATATAGCAAAATAAAATAGATGTTATAACAGCTCTGGCTTTCAATGCTCACCGTGTTTTAGCTATACTGGTGGGGTTTTTTAAAGCCTCCGTCAGTCCCAGTTATAAGCTGGTTCTTGGACTGGACCAGCAAAGAGTTGTTGCGACAATTGCATCACCTTTTCTGGTCAGAGCACCGCAGTCAAACAGAAAAAAAAAGGTTTTGATAAAGCACTAAACTTCAAACCAGCACTGCAACAGCTTTGGTAGAAAGCCCCCCCCCCATGGAGATGAGAGTGATCCAAAGAGATGCAAACTTAAACTGCAGACAGTTTTTAACATTTCCAGAATCTTATTTATAGTCTACCACTGGATTTTATGCATGAAAATATTCTCCATAAACTGCCAGTGAAAATGGAAGAAAAAAGGGGGAAGAGAAGTAACGTGCCAAGCCAGCTGCAGAGTAAAGTAGAAGTGAATGCCAAGTCCTTGCTGTTTACACATGGCATTACAACCTGTCTCAGATCATCTGATCACTAAAGGACAGCTCTAACCAAAGGCGTGAATGCAAAACTCAGTGACAATGAACTGAGATCCAAACAAGCAGATTTGGTCTGAGGTGCCATCTCTACTGGGAAACAGTTTAAAGATCCCCAATTTTTAAAAACGGATTCTAGAATCAAAAAATACCTTAAAACAGCCAGAGAACCAACAACAACAACAAAAAAACCCTTTTGATTTAAATAACCACGTCTATTCAAAGCAACTAATGATCTTTCTCTGTTTCTTGTTGTGTTTACAGTTCGTATTCAACGTACAAGCTTTATGACCACGCTCCATGTCTTCTTTCCTGTTTCTGATGTATTTTTGTGGCAGCATTACAAATAAATGGAGTCATTCTAAAACCAAAGTCACACTCATGAGAATATTTTTAGATATAAACCATCTAAGAGGAGCCACAAACTGGCTGGTTCCTGTCCGTTAAAACTGAAACGTACAACGATTCTGCAAAACTTTGTCAACAACAACAAGAGTGGGGAGTGGAGAGATGAGATCACAATGCAGGTAATCGCTAGACACATGAGGCAGGTATTTTAAAGCCACTTATAGCTTTGCATGCTTGGAGCTGTTCTTTTATAAGTGAATCACCAAGAATGAATGTTAATACCATATGTGGACATCTTTGATTGACACCTGTGGTTTCCTGATAAAAACAGCTTCAGCTACACTGATGAAGAAAATAGATAGTTATTAAACTTAAATAATGTATTTTATACTCAAAATAAAGGAAACATACACGTCTCCAGAAAACTCATCAAACATTGTCATTGTTTTGGAGAAAAATAACTACGTGAGCTAGTTGTGTGCTTTAATATACAGACACAAAGCTGTTACTGTGTTTATCTCCTCTTGGTTGGCTGCAACGTATGTACACATGCACTACAGTCAGACTGTCGACTCTTCATACATAATAAATACATTTTAGTCCACGAAGCTGCACATACTGAAGGTATTTTCACTGTCTCCAGTGTGTTAAACTAATCAGCTGCTTTTCTTTTCACCTTGTTTATAATCATGTTAATACAGGTCCGGGGAATAAGAGCATGTTGCATTGTCTAATTTGTAAAAGCAAATGATTAATAATACAATTTCTGACTGTTTTTAATTGTATCCTTCTTGTCATTCATACACTGTTTTGAATTTAGATTACATGTAAATGTGTGTTTGTTTACAGGAGCTGTAAGAAAATAATCAACTGGTGGGAGATTGGTGCTCTGAACAATGGCAATGGAAATTTACAAAAAAATATTTCAGAGATTCAAATGTATAAACCGTGATTTCACACTTGAGTCACTGTTAGCTTACTGTTCCTAATCAAAGTGGATTAACCGACAAACTAGCATTAATAGCAGATGCATTTGGATCTGTGTTTCTTACTGAAGGAATGATCAAAGACTTTTATTTCCTGAGAGGTGGGAACATCATTGATGTGCAGCAATTAACAGTGAATTGTCTTCCAACTCCCTAAACAGTTAGCGATTATCATGCTCACGGTAATTTTGCTATAGTTTTTAAATGCAATTTATTTGATGAATACAAATGTTTCTCTCTTTTTAATCCTGCAGTTGTGGAAAGAAAGAAGAAAAACATGAATAAAAGAAACTGTTAAATATTAATATGGCCATTTTCTGTCTACAAGCAGATCTCGCTTGGCTGCACTAAAATGAAACTTATTGTGACCTAGTTAAAGAAAAGCCCCATGACAAGGCCGGCCCCGCCCTCTATATGTTAGAGCAGCCAAGCAGAAACAGCCATATCCAACATGGGGATGCACTTGGATCCTTATTGACTGTTTGTTAGCAGCACTCAGGGCAGCCAGGTCTGTGTCCTACTCCTTGGTTGATTAGCTGGATGAAGGACAGACCATGGCTGTTTGGACTCTGCATTGCTTACTTATTGTCCTGTAGGATGAGCAGCCTGGACAAGCAGAGGCGACGGCCCCTTACTTCCCTCAGCTCAGGTGGCTTGACTTTCCTGAGCTGATGAACTGTGACGAGACACAACTCCAAGGTTGTTTGTGTTGTCTTCAAATGTCTCTTTTAAACCACAAAAGCCAATCAGACCAGAAATGTGAAACATTGTTGAACTCTGTTGATGCCTCTCAGCTTTAATATAAACTGGCTCGGGTGCGCTCCATGACACACTCCAGTGAGCGCACGAAAGATCACACTGTCAGGATACAAGAGTTTCTGTACGGACAGCCAGCTGCTAGTGTGTCAATGCAGGAAGAGCATAAACAACGTCAAAATCCTGCCCAGACATGATTTACTGTGCACACCTTGAAATGAGTCAGTACTTTGATTGCAGACAACAGAACACTCAAACTCTTGGGAACTTGTTCCACAAATCAATCTAAACAAGGGTTCCAGATTGATGTGTGTGTTCAGGAAGATTGCTTTCTTTAAGAATTATCATTCAGATCACTTCTGTGGGCCACTTCTTTTGAAACGAGACAGCCTAACGCCAGCATTTTTGGGTCCCGAAGCATACCACAGAGCATGCTGGTAGTTTTTAGATAATTCTCTCCTCTCAGCTGAGGGATCTTTAAAAATGTGTCCTTTGAGTTGAGAGGGATCTTAGTTTATGTTGCTTTTTCAGCTACTTTTACCAAGACGCACAGCAGAACCACATGTCACTACATAAAGAGCTCCTTCGGGTCTTCTGAAATAGAACCCCACAGTAACTTTAAATGCTCACATTGTCCAGGTCTACAAATTCAACCACATTGTACATTTATGCAGAAAGGCTGAATAAAGCCCAGTTGGTGTAGTTGTCAAAACATGTGCAGTCTAATAGTTACTTTATATACTGATCAGTTCCAACTCTGATTTTTTTTCATGTTAAGACAAGAATGACAAAGTTCTGTCTATCCTCAACATTTTTAAAAACCTGCATTTTAAGAAGTTAAAGACTAACCCTTCTTTGTTATTTTTGCATTTCACTTTTAAAAAATAAAACTCGCCTGAAACAACTTTTAAGATGGATTTTAGACTGTGATCTAATAACAAGAGACTCCCCGAACACCAAAACTGTGTCTCAGTTTGAAATGTATTTGATGTCCATATAGACTTCACACATTTAAATCTGTCACACTTCAGTTATTCAAAGTGTGATGAAGAGCAAACGGACATTCATGTTAAAGGTGTAAGAAAAAAAAAAACTTTATTTGTAACTTTAGAATGAAGAAAATCACATTTTCTGTGATTGTGGGTCACTGAAACACAACATGCAGACAACTGGATTACATCCAAGAATACGGATTATGCTTCGATCTGTTTTTTGTTACAGTACAACCGTCCTACTAAATTAGTACTTCATTTACCTGAATTAGTGGTAACTCCTTTCCAAATACCCAGTGACATGTCTCTACTGGCCCTTTATTTCAATCAAACAAGTTTTGGATTTCCATGAGGTACATACATTTTCTTTGGTTCTTTTGTCAAGAGATTATTTAGCAGACTGAATGTGCGTGGCTGTTGGGGATTATGAGTCTAGATGTGCACTGCTTGTTAGTTTGGCAACATAAACCAATTACAGATGGAAAAACCATGAGACAATTACCTGCTGGGTGGATCATAGTCTAATGAGATTGGGAGACTGGTTACTTTATGTGTGTTCAGATACTGCAGCCTTTCCAATTACAACCCAGTAGAAAGATCATTTAAGATTTGCACAAATCGTTGTATTTAATTTGCAATGAAACCTACATAGGCATTGATTTTCCCTACCTACTTCCCCCTGGTCAGGGTCAAAGGTGACTGGAGCTTCAGCCAGCTGCTCTGAACGAGAAGCTGGACACTCTCAGAACAGATTCAGAGGTTTATTCATACTGTCAGTTTATAATCCTCCCAAATTACCTCAAATGCATGACTTTCAACTTTGGAGAGGAGATCCTTGAGAAAACATAACTTCTTTAACATGACATCTTTAATTAGAATTTTAATGTGTTTTTCATGCAATGCTGCATTGGGTGGGACCCTAATCCTGTGTAAAAGGGATATTAAAAAGACGCACCTATTAAAATATAAAGAACATCTTAATAAAATCTCTGGAACATAATCTAAATTATTTGAGAAAAAAACATAAATATTGACTTAATGTTAATGATATAAGCCACTGAAAGAATCTCGGGACTTGAAATAAATAAGTTCTCATTTTGAAAAGTCAACAACTACCACATTCTGAGAAACTTAGGTTTTCTAATAAACTCTCAAGACGTTTATTTCTAACTCATAAAGCATGACAGCCTTTATTATTAAATACTACACAGATGATTAAAATGCCAAAATTATTATTGCATTTTAATAAACTGTGTCCTAATTTGTCTCTAACTGAGTTAGTGAGGCAAATCTGAAGGATTATGTGCATCCACGGAATTTAGAATGTAAATTCTGGGGTGCAGCAACATGCTTACCGGGTGCAGTGGAAGCCCCTAAAACGACTTCTAGAACTGAGCTATCAGTTCTGTGAAACTGCAGTGTTTGAGTTCACCATGCAGCCAAAGCAACAATTTGACACAGACTGAGCTGACATTTTTATTTTAGTCACACTGACACTTAAAGTAATTAGATGAGTTTCTGTCAAGCACTTTTCCTGATACTTCAGTGCTTGAAAATATTTCAACCTTATCAGAGTGGCGTGCCATGAACTGTGAAGCAATCATCATTTTTTTCTTGTTCTGTTTCAGAAAATTATTGCAATTTGTCTTTAAAGATCCAACAAAGATGTCCTTGAACAAACCACTGTCTGTAGTAACAGCACATAAGTCAAATTCTTGAAGAATAGAGAGTTCAGATTACAAAAAATGCCCTCAGTTCTGCAGCATATTTGGTGAATTTCATTTGTAAGTTTGCTGAAAAGTTATTTAGATGAATTACATAAAGTATTAACAGTCAGAAAACAAGGGTCTTCACTGTTTAGAATTCATTGACCAGCATGTCCTCCACCTTAATCCAGAGGTGCTGATGAATAAATACAACAGCACAACACATTTAAATTTCATCTTGCAAAAATATTCAATAAGTGCAACACAGTGAGAACCAGAATAAAACAGTTCAGCATTATTGCATGCTAAGGTGTGTGTTTGGGTGTGTGTCCTTGCCTTGAGACAATAATGTCCTTGGCTGACATTGCTGAGACAATCACTCTGAGACTTGCTTTGGACATGTTTATACTGACTGTGGCCTTAGTCTGTGTTGTTCTCATGTAGCAGATTGTCTAACAGGAAAAGCACGATGAACACCAATACAGAAGGAACACACACACACACGCACACACACTCAACATATTTATTTCTTCCAGTAAATGATCTATAGAAAAAAAATCTTTGTTTGAAGGATACTAACTCGAGGGTTAGAGTAACATACTACTACATACAGTAAACGGGGGGCACAGTGGCTGATGGAGCAAGAGTTTATTAAATGAAGCAGAGATACACAAAAATAGGCAAACAGTGGGATGAGAAAGTGGTAGACGGAGCTGAGTCTCATTCCTCTGAGAATCATTATATCAAACTGCGCTTCTATTTGCTTTTATGCATTTAGCGAGATACTGCTCTCCACCTTGTGAATGTACAACACCCACACTGTAAACAATAAAATTCAAGATGAAGGAGCTTCTGAGTAGGAGCACGAATGTTTGAGGGGGAACTTTACAAAGTCATTTCAAAGAGACTTCACTCATAGTTTACCAGGAAAAGCAGGGCTATGTTTTTATACCGTCAACAAAGAAATGCACTGCGTTCTATTTTAATTTCAGTTCTGTGACTGGATGCTAGAGGGTGAAATCAATAGCAGGGAAAAAAGGGGCACATAGTACAACAGAGCAAGTGCGTTTTAGGACAGTCAAGCAGATTTCCCCAGGTAGTTTCTTAAAAGCATACAGAAATCATGTTCCGGTGCATCTGCGATTCATGACACCTAAAAGGTCAGTAGAGGGTAAATTTTTCATGAAGAGGAGACGCAAGCTTTATGCTGGCTTCTTTAGGAATAAAGAGCTACCACAATACCACAACAGGGCTGGACATAAACCTGCAATGTATGTTTTTAACACTTTTGGGGTGAAGGATGGAGTGAAAAGTAAGAAGGGTAGAGAAAGTGGGGAGGCTTAAGGAGAGGATGGAGAGCACCGAAACAGCTGGGATGCCAGATCAAATGGGTGTGCAGGAGGGAGAAGCTTGTTTTTGCCTCAGTGCAGTGATGGGAGAGAACCAAGCGTGTAGTGCATCAAATTTTCATATGAGCATCAGTGCACAGCTTAGAACTGCATTATAGAACCAAAAAAGTGGAAAATATCCTTGAGCAACAGCTGAATAAAAATGTGGCGTATTTATAGAACCATGAGGAGAATGCATTTGACTGATTTAATTAGGCTAATTAAAGGACAGTGAAGTACCATCAAGCAAAATATGCATTTATATTGTAATGCTCACGCAATTATTCTGAAATGTGCTACATTACATTAAAATTCAAGCACACGCCAATAACTTTATACTCATATTTATGAATAAAAAGCAAAAATAAATAAATAAATAAATAAATCAACCCATCCACTAGTTTTCCATAACAGTCTTAGTTCAGTCTCGCTCTCATATGTCATTTTAAATGTTGTATAAACAAGAGCTTGGACATATCCACAGATATTAGTGTTCTGATGAAGTGTCACCTCGTGACAGGGAGTGTTGTTGATTGTAAACAAAACCTAAAGTCACATTTCTGAAAGTATGACTCAGGTAATGTTTGTAAAAAGGTCACTTTCAAATTCATTTACACTGTTTGATTCAAAATGTGGTAAAATACAGCCATACTGACCCTTCTAACACTCAACAACAGTCTGTTTTTTGTGGACTGACAGTGTTCTACTTGGTCTCATGTCTGTCAGAGTAGACTGACTCAGGACTTTTTCTCTAAACCAGTCAAAATGCTGCCCGTAAAACTGAGCACTCTATGTATTTTCTGATTGTAATTAGACATAAAACTCAGCTTCAAGGTAACTAATGTCTTTGAATTCAAACATACTCAGAAATAAGCCAAGAGTTTGATAGAAGAAATGTGGACCAGTTCCTCAATAATGTTGACTTGTTTTCCAGCTAACTTCAACTTGCTTATGCAATAAGTGCCGTAGTCTTCCATCACTTCACAAGGAAAATATCTTGTTTTAAAAAAAAAATCTTAAAGCTTTGTTGTTTAAGGGATGCTGATGAGTTGTGATGTTTTAATTCATTCAAGAAAAAAAAGGAAAATATGTGTTGTGTCTTTATGATCAGACACTAATTAAATGTTCTCATGATGACTGTAAATACAGCTACAGTTACTGAGAAATCACTTTGATAATGAAGGTCTGAACTGTTATGCCAATTAGTGATGTGGTAATTGCTTTATTTAGAATATTGGTGCTATGCTTTAGTGATTATTTCTGTAAATGCACAAAAAGAAGGTTCCAGATTCTAATCCCAGATGGATCCTTCTTACAAGGAGTTTACATGTTCTTTTAGTGCTTGTGTAGATTTTACATACTTCTTGGACTCCTCCATCAAACAGTCGAAAAACATATAGATTAGGTCATATGGTAAAGATGTGAGTAGGCAAAGCCTTTTGTTTACAAGGCTTTTAAAATCCATTAAAACTGTTGTGAACTTTCCATCACAGATTAAGAACAAAGCTGTATGATGTACACTCACCTGTATGTCTCTCATTTGAAGCACAAAAGATTGTTTGTTTGGAAATGTGACTCGTTTTACCTACTATTACTCGATGTTGAAAAAAAAAAAAAATATTGTGATAACCTTGAAGCTCAGATTTCCTTTTTACAACAGCACGAGTATGACTGCCTCCTATAGAGGTGAAAGTGTCGGATAATAAAAGTAAATCTGCATCTGTTCTTTTTATAAAGGCTGTTGCTATCGTTTTCTTTTTTTTAACCGCAGAATACAAAAACTATTCATTAAATTGACAGGGTTTTCTGGGATACAATACAAGGCTAAAAAGGCGCACAGTCATCAGTGAGTGAATGGTGCATCCTGTCTGACAAATGAGGACGCGCTGTGTAATACTTGGGTCACGTTCGACAGCACACCTGCTCTCCAGCCTTGGCACTCGCTTCACAGAAGCAGAAAGCAGATGTGCCATTGAGAAGAAACAGACCGCTTTAACGTGGGTGTAAAAAAGCAAGAGTAAACAGCCCACAGGATTACTACATCCACAGACATAAAACAAACTCATTGAATTATAGGAGGGCTGCTTAATGACAGCAACAAAAAGGAGAAGGTCTGTCTAGTTGTTTTATTACAAACCTTTTTATCTCTCATTGTTCATTCACTTACAATAACTTCAACAAAAAAATATGTTTCTGGTTTTTGGTTCATTGTGTGTTGGTAAAGCTGCACAATGAGAGCGTCAAGACAGCAGATTATCAGGCAAACAATGTTTTGAGTTCCAGTAAAGGAGGTAAAAAACCGAAAGAAAAAAAAAAAAAGATCAGTTTGAAGTTTTTTCTCAGTAAGAAGGAATTGATCATTGTATCACAGCTTTTTCCTGTTAAACGTTATTTACCTGGAAAGATCTTAACAGCATTTATGGGGATTATTACTCAGAGCCAGTTGTGGTTGTTTTTCCACAAGGAATCAGAAATAAAGATGTATCACAACTCCTTCATACATATGTGACACATTTAGCAACAGCAGAGTCCATTTGTGCAAAGGTAGTCAACGTAATCCATAGATTTTAGTTTCTAAATGACAGCCTCAACAACTTCTCCCAAAAAACAAACAAATCCCTAATGGTAATACACACTGTACAAACACTCCCTCTTTAGCTGAAATACACAAACACACGCACGTAGACACACAACAGCCCAAACCACCTGTGGGCGACTTTAACGGCTTTTCTGGATTATGTCTCCATCCACAGACCGGTTAAACTGCTCAGTCCACAGCTGATGTCACCCATGCTGCTTTTTTTTTTTTTTTTTTT
>SSNP01000017.1:5067766-5136640 GCA_006937955.1 Pachypanchax playfairii | reverse complement strand
TTTTTTTTTTTTTTTTTTTGCTCTTGTGCAGACATGTGGGTATATTGGGTGTGGCCGCTTCTACCGCAGCTTACTCTCTGGCTAGAGTCATGTATAATTTCCACACATTTCTCTGACCACGACATAGCCAATATGAACCCCTTAAAACCCCACGTGTGCTGCTGCCAACTCAAAATGCCTCTGACGCTGCTTCGTGCAAACAAGCTTCAAGGTTTGACAGCCACTCAGAGTCGATCCCCTGCCATTATCCATGGGGAGCTGTGTGCCTGGAAGGCAGTGAAAATGGCCTAACCACACATGAAGTCTCAAAATCTTCACTGAGGACGCTGCACATCTAGAGGAACATAGTTCTTCTGGTTTGTCCTCCATTAGCAAATGGCTTCATTGTATTTGTTCTGTCAAATCCCACTATCTCCCCTAATATCTGTGAGCTGACAGAATACCAATGTCAAGTCATGTGTAAACTATACAAGTTGATGAATATCGAGAATGATTCATGTGTGGTATTTTCACATGGCAACAACTGAACAACAGCCCTATTCAGTGCTCTGAGCTCCTGGTATTATGGGTGCTTGTTTCAACAGTGGCAAATACACAGTTGGTTTGTCATTGTAGGTGCAGGCTGGGACTTGTCCTTCCTGTCAGAACTCAAATCTGAACTTCCTGGTGATGAACGTGTGCATGAGTGTGTTCAGGGCTGACGAGAAGGTAGAGCTGTCATCTGATAAATGTCTTTATGAAAATATATTTAAAACCCCCACTGACACTTTGGCAGTGCAGCATTCTTTGGGAGGGAAGGGCAAACAGAGGGAAAAAAAGAGGAAGAACACCTGAGAGACTGCTGGAGGAACTGTACAGATCTTTATGTGGGGAAAGTTCACTCTGATGTGTCAAATTACAATTCCTGCAACTCAAAAACAACATTGCTCCATCTCCATCTGTTCTGACCCACAATGCATCTTTTACATTAATAATACACCTTAAATCATGCATCAAAACCTTTAAATCTGTTTAAACATAAACAGATTTATAGGTTTCAGTTTTCAATAAAATGTACTTCTTTCTTTCAGATTTTTAGGTGCCGTTTTAAAAATGTTCAAACTTATGTTGGTCTGCAGAGTGCTCTTTGCTTGTGCATCTTTACACACATTCTTTAGAGACAAAAGCAATGGAGGCCCCCCTTTGAAAACCCAGTTTACTAAGCTTTATTGGTCTAAGCAATGAGCTGCCTACGAATCTGCAAAACAGCTCTGATGAAACTTGAACTTCGTTGGGTTCCGATTGAGTATAGTCCCATAAGAACAAGACGAGTTATTTATGTTTGAAATTGCTCATTAGAATTTATTTTATGGATAATTTAGGAAATGAAGAAATAAAACCCACCCATGATTTACAACAAAGCTGTCTACCAACAAACTCAAGGGGAATATGTGAAAGTACACAACAAACAACATGGATATTTCTTCAGAAACCTTGCATCATTCTATGGTTGGTCTGAGTCATGGGGCTGCCCTACAGCTCTTCTTACCTAACCCCAACCCTGTTTTGCAATACCCATTAAACACATTCAAACATGACATTTAAATGATACATGCTTAATTTTTCGTTCCTTCTGAGCAGTTTGTCTGAACACAAAAAGTCTCCTCCCCTCTGCTGTCACCAATCAGAACTGGCCAAGAGACTGGAGAAAGAATCAACCCTGCATTCTGCCGTCAACACAAATTAGAGCGTAATTACTACAGAAATACCCATTCACTATTGTTTCCCTCCTGAGTCCTCCCCAGCGCCTCACCATCTGCATTACTTCAATAATATTTATCTTGTTATCCCGAGCCATCTCACATTCCCACAATGCCCTTTCCTAATAAGACCCACCACCAAAAGCATGCTGTGTGCGGATAATTTCCCAGACGTCCATTCTAGTTTATTGTCTCATATACTGTACTGTGCTACTTTTCCTGTAGGCAAATGACCTCTTTTTTTTTTTACCTCTCCTAGCCCTAACAATCTCCTCGTAATGCTTTGCCAACACTTCTGTGCTCCATTAGCATCTGGCATTCCACCACTAATTGCATGAAACTAGGTCTACAACCTCTTTTACACCCAATCAGTGGGGGGCAGAAGGGTTCCCTCTCTAGATTATATGCTGCAGAAGCTGGGTAGTGGCATCACTGCTGATTAGAAGAGTAGCTCATATGGGTGTTGTGAGGTTGGGTTCCTCTTACCTCGCTGTGTCACTCAGTTTGTCGTCACGGTGAGAGTAAAATAGAGCGGGGAGGTGGAGGGGCGGCCGGTGACGAAGCCAATTATTTTCACCTATCTGCTGCTCCCTGCCAGCGGACATGTAATCTTAAACGGTCTCAGCGATCCCTGGGCAGGGTTTGAGCCCTTGGAGAATACGGTTTCACAGATGAAGCTGTCAAAGGAAACAGCTTGTGTTCAGCAGCAGGCGTTTTGGTGGCTTCTCACCTGTCAATTATTAGACTGTTGTAACTGAAATTAGAAGGGAAAAAACTAATTTCCTGAAAACAAAAAAAAGCTGTAAACAATTTATCAGAGGACATCATGTAATCACCTATTTTTTATTGTTAAAAAACGCTTTACATCTTGTTCAATTTTTCTTTTAATGCAAATGAAGAGCCAAGCAACAGCATATAAAAATGATTGTGGCCATGAGCTCTCAAGGAGAACACAGGATGGAATTTCAGCTCTGCAACAAAGAGTACTGAGAAGCTGCAAAGGATGATGTTACAGTTAGAGGATCAGGTGATGAAGACTGACATAAAAAGAGTTGGATGATAAATTCTTTCTAAGTTGTTACAAATAAAAAATAAAAAAGATGGAAGAGCAGAACGGTTAACTTCTACCTTAAAGAAAAAGCTGAACCCTTTTTTGATTTGAATTGAACTGGATACAAACAGCTTTTAGATCAGTTTCTCAGCCTTTTTAATATATTTTAGGATCAAATCATGGCAGTCCTTAAAGTATCAAGTGTTCTACATTAACCCTAGACTACACAAAGTTAAGCAGAAATGGCTAATGATGAGTTTAATGTCAGACTTTTGAGCTACTAAAAGATAAAACTGACACTCCATTTCTCCACTGAAGATAGCTATACTTTTTTCTAATATACTGAAGGTCGATGCTGCATACTAAATTCATATATTTCTTAACAGCAAGTGTGAAGGACCCTTTTAAACAGAAACAGAGCTGTGTTACACCCTGAGATGGTATCAACATGCTGCTGTTAAAAGGGCAGAGCACTGTTGTCAAAGAAGAGAAAGACAAAGTAGTCTGACATTCCACCAACGCACACTGCCTTTCAAGAGAGAGCTAAACCAATTCAAAACTCAATGAAAAGGAATCTTTCAATATGTGCTGTGTTAAAACAACCTGTTTTGTGACTGTAACTTGTTAGATGATGAGCCTTTGAGCCCATCAGTCTGGTCTGTTTGAGATTCCAGCTTCTAAAGCTCGGGGCCTCCTTTACAAATGGTTTTTCGAACAGTGTGGTCATTCACAGACCATCAGTCAACAGGAAGAAGAAGCATTTTAGTTGTTTTAACCTTTTCTTTTCCTAAATCAAGTTAGGTCAAAATCAGATGACAACAACTAGGTTCTCAGCAATCAGGCATAATTTTTAAAAAATCAGTTTCACTGCCTGTTAATGATGCTAAACTGCAATGAGATTAGCTTCGATGAACAGCATGATAATTAATTACAAGTTATTTATCAATATTTAACACACTGAAATGCAAATATATTCAGCACAAATGCATCAATATTAACTGTGAATACTTGTATAAAATTGTGGCCTTCTGAGTAATTTGGCTGTGATTTTGTTGTTTTTGGGAGTGAGTTAAGTCAAGATGAATCCAGTGGACTAACATCTGGATGTAGATAAGAAATGCATGTTGACAGAGGTGATTAGATTATCTATAACCATTCATTAAGTTCTCAGAGAGACGCTGGCTGTGGGAGAGCTGTTAACCATGTCACTCACCAGGTCCAGCACACCATCTCTCATTTTAGATGAACCCATTTGACTCGAACTATCTCTACATTATTTGCTCTACGTCACTCTAGTTTGAACTACAAATTAGTTCTAATGCTAATATTAGTATATATACATATATATTTTCTGTTAAAAATGTATTCTGTTTGTGGCAGCCTGAACATTTCATTGTAGCCTAGCAACAGTAAAGACATCCTACTAGTTTCTGGGTCTACAGTTAGTGAAAAGGTTGCAAATACTGTCATGTACACCTAACTGCAAATTTACTGGAGGTTTGTGCATTATTTTCTCTTGGGTAGGTTGGATAACAAACATTTTGAATTTGGTTTGAATGTAAAATAAATAAACCCCATTGTGAACTAAACATTTGGTTAACCCAAATACAAAAAAAAATGTTTAAAAGTGTGTTTTTACTGTGTTGATAACAAATTTTCTTGACCAATTCAAAATGGGAGAGTATTGTTCTTTAAGAACACAGGAGAGGAAAACACAGTGAATATATACTTTATGGTTTCAGACATGATTAAAGGAAACAACACGTTAGAATTTATCAAAATTACGATTTAAAATTTAAACAAGGATCATTTTTTGAGAAGTTTTTACTTGGTTTATGTTGTTTCAAATTTGGATTTGACTTTATCACATGAATGACTCTTAAAATGTTCTCGGAAAATCATCAAGTTCCAACAGACATTAAAAATACCTAAAATCAGATATATACGATAAGATATGATACATAAAACTGCAACTCCATCTGCACAGATTGCTCAGAAACACCAAATCTGCATCAACATGTTGGTTCGGGGTGGATGTTCTATCACATCTGATTGGGTTACGCTGCATGTCCTTTGCTCCTGGCTTTTATCTATATTCCTTCAACTGATGGACTCGAAGATGCACAGCCTACCTCAGATCTATAAATACCCTGCATCTCTGTTTCCCTTGTTTCACTAAAGGGAAATCAAGGCTGTTTTTTCTTACTAATGGATTCCACACAATAAGAATGACTGGACATTAAAGTTGAGTCCAAAGTGCTTTGAAGTTAACCCATTTTTAAAATAGCTCACCACATGTTTGTATAAAAAAATGGGTGAAACTGCTGTGTTTTGATCATCTAAAAGAACATCTGATCATTAGAGAAGCATTCTTTTTCTTCTAAAAGTAAACTTGTCCAACTAATTAAGAGATTTTGCAAAACTGTTACAAACATTTTACAGACATGAGCATTAATGTAATGTAAAAACTTGAGAGGAAAACTCTAATCCTGTAAGATCACAGCATTCAGCTGATGAAGTAACTGTACACACAGCTGATGTAAATCAAAAACCAGTCCTGACACACCTAGGCAAATCCGAAAAATCTGCAAGACGGTGTAATCTGACTAAAATGGGAAAATGAATCTTAGTATCGACCTGCCAACGTCAGATGGGACTGCAGACAGCAGAGTGCTTTACATTCAACATTTTAACAAAAGGATATAGAACAGAAGCTCTCCTTCAGGCCATCAGAGGAAAACAGAGAGAAGGTAAACCGAAACACAGTAATGAGTATCTTCACTGCATTTTCTCTTGAGGCAAACACTCTATTCATTTGACTTTGAATAAGAGACACACAATGGTTCAGTTTCAAGCTCAAGGACACTTCAGCAGGATTAACAGTTTCTGCTACAAGTTGGACACAATCTTAGTGTTGTGTCTACTTGATGTGAACACTGAAACTACTTTAAGTATTTTAATCTGTTTTACATAAAAACACTTGATTATAATGTTCAACCCACATGGAGAGATGAAAAAAAAAAGATGCAAAGTGCTCTAATAAACATTTAATCAGTTACTACTGAGGTGAAATATAAACATAAACCCAGGCCAAATGATGCCAAGAGCCTAGCTGTAATCTGCTTTTAGTTTGGGCCTTTTAAGTCAAGTCAAGCCTCTTCTGTATGGAAAACAGCCCTGTCAGGACCTGTGTGGAGGGCCCCCTCTTTGTGTCACTGTCATTTAGCATCTGCGCCGGCCTGTCAAACAGAATGCCACCCTCACACTGGCTGCTAGCCTCCGTATGAGACAGGATGCTGAACAAAGGC
This sequence comes from Pachypanchax playfairii, assembly GCA_006937955.1. Classification (NCBI taxonomy): domain Eukaryota; kingdom Metazoa; phylum Chordata; class Actinopteri; order Cyprinodontiformes; family Aplocheilidae; genus Pachypanchax; species Pachypanchax playfairii. The sequence goes on along the minus strand of SSNP01000017.1, from coordinate 5,130,542 downwards.
TCCGGGATGATAGATGATGTTATACAACAGCCACCATTTTTGTCAGTGAATGGGGGTGTTGGTTGTTGGGGAGTTTGGCCTAACATCTATTGATGGATTTGATTCTGAAAATACATCAGCGTGTTACATGAAGCAATCACAGAAATCAAAAAGTCAAGCAAAGTGAAACAGAACATTAGCAAATACGTTGGAGAAGTCACTGGATTTAAAGTAAATATCTCTGACATTTTCATTTCCGTAAATGCTGGTTTTGTTTTTTATTTACAAAATCCAAAAGGCATAAAACAAAGTCATACAAGTTTCTACTGATTCATAGTTCTAAACATGGATACTCCTGGGAACAAAGAACTCTGCAGCACAGAATGTGGAGAAGTTTAAGTTTATAAAACAATAGTTTAAAGTAAACAGGAATACAGACACTATCCCACAGAACAAAAGAGAGTGCTTACACTCACTAACATCTGGGTTGTAGTGTCCAGTGGGAAGGGCTACAATCAGCATTCAGTCATGGGTCAATTGACTCTGCAGTAGTAAGAGGCATTTTTGGGCTCCAGCTCTGATCAGCGATGATAGAAACACAACACCCACAATGCTATTTTTTTTGCACTTGGAGCTGCAGGATTGTGCACAAGCTACATTTACCAGCTGAAGCAAGTCCCACGATGGCTTAGCAACTGACAGGGACAGAGACAAAAAAAGAAATGTCACAAATCCATTTTACCAGTTTCCACAGCAGCAAGAAGTCCTGCTCCCAAACCCAGAATCCTGCTGCTGTAGGATAAACTATTATTTTCCGTAAATTCATGCTAACCAGAACATTTTGGCCAACAGCTGTCATGCGGTCGCAGCCTGCATGACAGTTGTTTGCCATCCTTCAGTGATGTCTGCAGGTTTGTCCCTGAGAGCAAGAATACCTTTCTATAAGTGTTGATACCTGGATGACTCCACTCCTACAGACAGTGGGCTAAAGAAGTCAAACTGATTATGCATATAAAAGATGTGCATCATTTTAATATAAATATGATAAAAACAGCAGCTGGTGTGACTGAGCAAACACAGAGATCAGTTATAGAAGTAAAAAACCCTGTTAAAAATCCATAAACATTTATCATAGTAATGAGAGTTTAACACAACAATATGTAGAAAAAAAGTTTCAGTTCTGTGATAATATGTCTGAGGCCCCACTGTGTGATGAGAAAATATTCCCTAACACAACCTCATCAGTTCTGTCCATGCTGTGCCTCGTCCCTACAATGCCACCCTCCCCGTTGTGTGTGTTCTTTTTTTTTGGTGCATTTTGCTTTAAAACACTGTGTCTTCTTCTCAGTGAGCTTCAGGACCCAGAGGGTTCATGTGTGAGTCATGGCCACTGGCTGGCCTGATAAACAATGACAGACCCAGCCTTGGGCAGACAGAACAAATGCCATCATGCTACACTCTGCTCACAGCACTGCAGCAAAAAGACTCAGCCATTAGCTATCTAAGACGTGCATTCAGGGAAAAAAAGTGTATCACACAAATGCACCACTGGGAAGTCAGAGCAGTAATATACAAAACAGGCAGAAAACTTAATCCCAGTCTTGTTGTGTCTTGATACAGTGCAAGGTGAGGAGATGATTTTTATTATATTTAAAAGGTTTGAGATAAATATACTAAACATGGCTGTTATTTGATCACTTAATAGTGAAAAGATATTTTTCTTCTTGTTGCAAATGCAGACAAAAGCAATATGCTGCCATGAGCTGATAAAAAAAAACCTCTCTGGCATTCTGATGTGCACTGCCAGCCTTGGTCTGTCATAAGCAGAACTGTCTGAGTCACAACTGGAATGTGAAAAAAAAACATCTGCAAAAGAGAAATAAAACTGTTCATTTAAAAAAAAAAAAAAAAAATATATACATTGACTACCCTTAAGAAGTCTTAAACAAGCGCTGAATGACTGTATGAACACAAGTGGGAGCATAATGTGAAATCAAACTGAAACAAGAAAAGTATTCAGAAGCAGCTTTGACACAATGTAATAACACAGATATGGTAAGTGAAACAAATCCAGCATGTTCTGAGAATCTTCTTTTACCACTCTGGTATGTTGCTGCTGTCATCTCACCGAAGTTGGCCCTCAGAGACAGCAAGCAGGATTCAGTGACTGCTCCAGTCAAAACAAAAGGAAAAACTATTTGAAGTGTGTCATGACCACTTTACTATTTCCTTCTATAAATAAAACTCTTCACTGCTTCTGAGACCCCGGAAATTTAAAAGTCCCTGTTTATTTTTACTTTCCATTTTAAAGGAGGCGCATATAAAATTGACATTTAGGTTAACGCAAACCAGGCTCAAACTCTTGAAAAAGAATTACCTGTTGTGAAATGCAGAGGTCAAAGAGCAGCAAAAGAAAAGGAAGAAAAGTGAACTTTAAGGGTGACACACCTGGCAGCAGTGGCAGACCCCTCAATGAGTGTGATTAACCCCATGGCCTGTTAACTGTGTTTTCTCCTGGCAACACCTGGTCCAGTAAAGCAGCACAGGCTTACAGGCAGGAGTTAATGTACCAGTGAAGAACGCATGCCAGCTGCAACCTTTGAAGGGCCAAGGGGGGGGGGGACCTCCATAAGAAAGACTAAAACACAGGAGGCCAGCAAAAGATGGATCAGCCACCATTTGCCTGACTCAAAAACACAGTAAGACATTTGTGCCAACATGTCAACCTCAGAGCTGCAGCTTGTAAATAAGATATTAACCTCTGCATTTACAGAGAAGCAATGTGTTTCCTTCATTGCAAAGTGCTTTTCCACAGCAGCACAGCACTACTGTAATACACAGCTTACTATGAGGGGCGGGTGTGGGCATGATAAAGCAAAGAGTAATAAAGTGTGTCACTTCCTTTCTAGGGATAAAAATATTAAATCTTTCCATTTTTGGAGAAGGGGTCCATTTTCATTTTTCACTTGCTTGGACTTGAGCGGATAAAAAATGTTACAGTCTGGAATATTTCTGCTAAAGAAATCAATCAATTAGCTATAAGCAGAGCAATTGGCTCCATCTCATTATGTGTGGGGAAGCTGCACACGGATGCTGCACAGTGCACTTACTCGTGCAGACAATGAGGTCAACACGTGACCCCTCCCAGCGCTGGCGACAAACACATCCCTTCTGCAGAGCTCTGGGCAAATCGTTGAGAACCATCTGACTGAATCCTTAACATGTCGCCATCCTGACACATCACATTAGAAACACAGAGTGCTTGAAGTTGCTAAAAATACTTCCACACGTAGAGGATTTACTGGAGAATTGGAGAGTACAGTGCTACTACACAGAATTCTGTGTGTGCAAAGTATAATTGTATGAAATAGAAGCCTGCACAGTTTCCATTGTAATGCAGGAGTTGTGGTCATGCTGCCTGAGCTCATTCACTCTCTTTGACATATTCATTTCCTCCAATATTTAAAACATATAATAGAAAAAGGAAGCATAAACAGCTTTTTCTAATAAATCACAAAGTGTGTCGGCCTGCAGAAAGGTTACACATTTCTAATGGGATCCTTTTATTCATCTTTGTGGGGGGGGGTTCCTGCTAAGCCTTTGATTTATAAGCACATCAACTGGCTCTTGAGTTTTGAAGCCTTGTTGATTCATATGAGGCTGACAGCTCCTGACAGTCCCTATAAATATTAATCATATATTTAAGGTTCAAGCCAGGCTACTGAATAATCTGAAAGACATAATCATCCAAGAATATTAATTAACTAAATCTAATGAATCCTTTAAATTAACTAGTAGAAAAAAACATCTTGGCTCCCTATGACTGCAATTCCTTTGGATAAAAAAAAAAAAATCTAATCATTAAATTTTTGTACTTTAAGAATTGCGCCAATGGAGTGTACAGGATTTACTTTTTAATTATACTTTATTTTAACCAAAGAAATGAGGCAATAACCAAATTTGCTTTACTACAAAAAGTTGGCAATTGACGAGAGAAGTGAAAGCAGCGGAAATATTCACACATCAAACTTCTGGGATCAAGTTTTAAACTGTGCAAAGATAGAGAAATAATAAAAATGGTCTGGATTAAAATAAACTTACATCATCATGAAACAGTAAAGCCCATAATCCTCCTATTATTTATAAAGTCTACTTTCACATCCAGCACATGAAATTTAGCACTGTGACAAGCCAAACAAATGAGTCTACACATGCAGCACAAAGGGCTTATTCATGCCTGGGAGATCCTGCTACCCATCCTTGAAATGCCTTTAATTCAAAATATAACACAGCCTTTAATGGTAAGTTTTCACTCTTTCACTCCTTAAATTTGATCAGATTTGTAAGATGACAAGTCTGGAGAAAACGCGTGGGAAGACAAACATCAGCCGTGCAGAGAGAAAAGCCTTTCAATCTTGGCTTCCATTTATGCTGCAGGTAAAACAAAAAAAAATGCATCAATTTTTTTCACACTGAATTTGCAAGTTAAAACCTGTAAATACAGTGTGATAAACAACCTTCACTTCTGCATTATATACTGTTACAGAAACCCCAGCTGTCAATTCACTCCTATTCCTTTAAAATTTTCCTAAAATTCTTATTATATATATATTCTTTATAATCTGGTTTTGTAAAACATGAAATTGTGATTTGTAATTAAACACTGACCACTATGGTTCATGCACCAGTTCAAATCGTTGGGTTTGTGGATTCACAATACATCCAATATTTTGCATGTGCATGTAAGTGCAGTTGTGACTTTGGGGAATGTCGTGTTTATTTAAAGTCTATGAGAACATTATGACTGTTAGCATGTTCGTGGAAAGATTAGCTAACATTTTAGGGTTCACTACCGAGTCAGTTAACTTGTACAATCAAATAAAACACATCAGTGAAGTGTGTCTGCCTGAACAAACAACACTTTCCTAATCTACGTAGTTAGTAACTATTCTCAAAAGGCAACGAGTCCCTGCTCGAAGGATTCGCTGAGCTCCAAGCATGAAAAGCAGTTGTGGATGCTAAGATTCCCCTGACACTCATTCACCAATGATCAATTTCCCATCCTCCATCTCTGGCCTGCCCTTGCACATCAGCATCAAGCAGACACACGTAAATACAGTATGTGGCTTAATGCGTTTTCCTCTCCAGGGATTCTGCAGACCAAAGTAGCATCGGGAGGGTAAAAAAATAAATACATAAATAAATGTTCAGCGGAATGGAGGAGGTGATTGCATTTTTGCTGAATAGTGAACAACTTTTCTTCCTCTTGCTGTCCACAAAGGAGAATTATGATTTTATATGTGTAGGCTTACACAAGCACTCATGAACATTGCTACAGAGGGGAATCCACAGTTGGATTATATGAAAAGTAGCAATAAACCTCAGGTCAGAAAAGGAGAAGAGGCATATCTGTCTACTTTTTCCCACATTTTTTACACTTGGTACTTGGCATTGCTGTTTGCATGGCTACTATTTTACTAGTGTTCACACCAGGACTTTGTGTGAAAATAAACTAAATCACTTTTCAGAAATGTGGTTAAAACAAACAGACTAAAAGAAAATTAAGCCACTTTAAATGTTAACAAATCTCATTACAATTGCTGAGTTTAAAGCATTTGAAGTCAACTATTGGTTTGTTTTGTAACGCTGGCTTTGCTAGCAGCTAGACATTTCTTTTAATGGGGGTAGAGGGAGAGTCTATATATCTGGGGTGGTTGTTCTTAAAGATGTGGTCAGTTTAATTCAGTTCAGTTGTAGGGTTACTGGTTCAAACCCAAACTAAATCATTCATCATGTTTAAGTGCCCTTCAGCAACACATGAACCACCATATCATTGCTAATATGTTTCCTATTTGTAAGGCTCTACACATTGACCAAGTGTGAATGGTTATAAAGTTATTTTACTGTGATATGATCTACACATGATATAGATATAAATATAATCAAATCACAAGGGCTTCACCAGAAGCCATTTGTCCCATTTCCCACATTCTTGGTTTACAACATTAGAAGTAAAGAAGCTCCACCCAAGCCTCTGTTTGGCTGTGCAGCTAACCTAATGTAAACAATTAATAGGTATCAAGTTAAAGATATGTATGGCAACCACTGGTTGTAAATCTGGTGTTATCTGCTGAAATTAGTTCAGTCAAGCGATCACCCATTCTTAGTTGCTGCCACAATCATGTGTTGGATTAATTACTTTACTGATCCGCCTCCATCATGTTTGGAGAATATCTGCTGTTTTAGGGTAAACATATTTTAAGTTTTTAAAAAGCAGACAGACAAACCAGAGTTACTCCCTTCAATGTTGAATAATTTATTTTAAATTTCAGACAGTGTGTTAGCATGAAACAATGTCATCACTGAATCAGTTTTTACTAAGTCCATAACTTTGCTGTCCCTTTGACAACAACAGCAGGGACAAACAAAATAACCTTCAACTCATATTGTGGAGAAAATATTGTCAATACTGGTTGGATGAAAATAAACTCGGTCACTGTTTCACAGGAAAACACACGATTTGATTAATCTCTCCAAGCACATAATCTAGTCTGCTGTTCAGGGTGCACAGCCCTTCTCACCCCACCTCTGCACAGCAGATGCTGGCTAAGCTGTGATCGGACCAAGGGCATGGTAGCAAACACAACACACCCAGCACTCAACATCACGACCTTGACTGAAGAGCATGCTGACAGACGGGTCTCTCCATCTTTTCACAACACTGAAAAGGGCTCTGTCCAATTACAGACAGTGGGAACATTGTCTTGTTAACTTCAGCTCTGACTGTACATCCAGGCAGCTCAGAGATCAAGTGTTCACTGGAGTTTAAATTGACAGAGCTACCTTTTCTGCTGTCACAGCCTCCTGTATTACTCCATCACTGCTGGCTGATGGAGGGGCAGAAGAAAAAAAGCCATCTGAGACATCTATGCAGATGCTGATGGCATCAAAGTCAGCGAATTCTGACAACCTGACTCCTGTTAAGCAGTCTAGTAAAAACACACTATAATGACAGAAATGCACAGAAGAGGTGGACACCTACCATCAAAGTTTAGTCTGCTGCCATGGCATGTAGACTAAATTTAATAGCCCAGATAGTAAGAAAAACTACAATTTACTTAATTCTTGATTTTAAAACATTCAAAAAGGACAAACCCAATCCATAATTAAGTAAAAATAATACAAAAAACATGTATTTCTTGACTTAATAAACATTAACATGTCAGGCCCAGCAGAAGAGGAATGCTCATTATATGAGAGGGAAAATTGTTGCAGCTCTGTGACACAGACAGGACAGCAGCCGCATTGATCCAAACTCCACCTGATTACTAATAAGGTATTGACCTATAAATGGCACTTCAGAAATGACAGCTACCAATATTGACCTTTAAGAGCTGAGTAAATAAAAAAAGTCTTCCCCTAAGCTCCACACTGTTCATGTGCCAAGAGGTCAATACCAAGACTCCATCAGGGACATTTAGGAAAAACATTTTCTTGGAATAAAATGTAGCTATTTGGTCAAATAATCAAAATAAATAACTACCTGAATGCTTCAACAACATGCAATGAAGCCTTGATGAAAGTGTGGCTGCAAGAGGCGACCTAACTGTGCAGGCCAAGGCTTTAAAATACGCTTGAGTGTTAATTGGAAGCCGAGCACAAGTGCTTCCTCACTCAGGCGTGTCATTGAAAAGGAAATAAGCACGAGCAGCAAAATATACAAAGGCATTCAAAAGGATAAAGGAACACAGCTCAGCATGATTGGAGCAGGCAGATGAGATGACGCTAAATATCTATCTGGCAACACTGTAATCTTAATGCAGACAAATAGCCTTTTGTCTAAAAAAGTGTCTTCACAGCAAAAACAAAGTTTGCAATTTACAGCATTAAAGGAATGCATTGTGTCCTTAGGTATCATGAAGAGGTTTATTACGAATGTAAACAATTAATCCAATACCAGCAATGAACATTTTTGCTTTTTCTTGTAGAAATTTGAAGAACAGCTAGAAAACATGTTCATAAAGTTAATATTTCAGGTTAAACTGAGAAACTGACTTGATCAGTTGGTCTCAGGTAAACCTGTCATGGCTTCGATGTGGAAAAAAACCCAGATAAATCCTCTAAAACCTTTAAAACAAAGATTTATGTTTCATATGTTATTAAAAGTATGTCTTTCTGTATTTTAATGTATCTTTCAGGTGTACTGTTGCACTGTCCAGAAAACAGTTCTAGGACCCCTGTGACTGCCACCACCCTACCCCCATTCCCTGACCTCCATATCCCTGTTGGTCAGTTCACAGCAAATCCGTAAAGCCTCCCAGCATCTCCATGGCGACAGGCCTCAGTCGAGCAGATGGCCTCAGCGTACTGCGCAGCAATTAAAGAGGGAGTGACGAGCAGGGAAAAGAAAGTGGGTCAGGATGGGGGGAGAGCAGGGCCAGCAACGTGAAGCTCCCTCGGCCTCAAGCCTGCACACAGACGTGTGCATTTGTGCACTCAGCCGTGCGCACACATGTGTATTTATGCATCAGTGCACCTCTTCCTGGGGTCTTCTCGGCAAAAACAAATACACACCCTACGCAAGTCACAAGGCATTAGTGGTGTGAGAAGGAAAAGAGTAGCTGGGGAGACAAGGAAAGTGCAGCACAAAACAAACTGACCCCAGACTCTGACAGAAAAACTTCCTTCAGAATTACACAAGAAATTAACCCTTTAAATGTTAAATCAGCATCCAAAATCATTACTGTTGTTTGTCCTATTGTTACCTGAGCATTACTACTTTGTTAGGAATCATTTACCAAACCAGACAAATCGATAACTCCAAAGATAAAACACACATTTGGCACTTTTATACTGTACATAAGAAAATCCAATCTGTTTCATGCCTGACTGCCTTCATCATGTTTTGATACAAAACATGATCCTGGATATCATTTCAACTTGAACCAGCTTATTTTAAAAATCTGCTTGAGCTTCATTAAGCAAATGATAGAAAGCTTTAATTAAACTAATCTGACTGGCAATGTGATCTTTAGCCCATTCCAGAGCTTTAAATTCATTTTTTTAATTTGTGCTACTATATTCATAATTATGTAATGAGAAATGCTTTTATTTGAAGATAGTTTAATGGAGAATGTGAGTAGGTTTGGGGAAGTTCACGGTCTTCCCGCATAGATAGAAAAAAGAGCTAATGAGGTATAAAAAATTGAATGAACTTTTTATTTGCTCGAGTCTTTTTTTCCAGGGATCAGGCCCAAAGTATCCAAACAGAACTTCAGCCAAGAACACTATTTCAAGTCAATGCAGAATCACCCTTGGAACATAGCCTTATTCAAGAACAGCATGACTCGCTACTTTCTCTCATCCCCCGCAGGGTCTTCATGTAAATCTCAATTCTCTAGTTCTACTTTTCCTTTTCACGTTTAGGCTATTTTCTTCCCAAGACTCAGGAAGGAAGATGCAATCCTTAAACCCACTCAGCAAAACAGTTTGAAACTCTGCAACCTGAGGGGCTTAAGTCTCCAGGCTAAGAGGAAAGGTATTTTAGGAGTTGTATATCAAGTCTTGACTCTAAAACTTGCTCTTTTTAGCTCATATTTTCAGATTCATAATCCTGAGAAAGACTGTGCAGAGTGCTGAGAGAGACTCCACTTAACTGCAACAATCTGAAATAAATATGTATTTGTTCTTTATGTGAAAGGAGTATAAAACTGGACTCCAGTAATGGCAGGAAAATGTACTTTACGCTGTGCATCTGTCAGGCGGTGATGTATGAGGGCATTGGGTCAGTGAGTGGGTGTTACAGCCACTTGTATCCGCATTACTTATCACCTTATACAATGTACATATGTTGGATACATGGCTGGGAGAATGGGGAGTCCCAGACACCTAAAACCTTCTGCCTTTATGACCTGACATGACATTTGGCTTCTTCATGGTTGAACTAACAACTGCTGTGGACTACAAAATGGCCTCTTGTGACTCCTTTACTGGTATCAAAGCCCTTTCCAGATCTCTGACTGGTTAATTCCACTTGCTACCCCAAAGCCAAGGGGGCTGTTTGCTGCCAGAGTGGAGGCTCCCAAGTGAAAACCCCTGGCAAAAATTATTCAGCTGGAAGACATGTAGTAAAAAAAGGAGAGATGGATTAGGGGGGTTCAGAAGGCATTTCATATGCAGCTATTCTGCATTTGAAATATTTATCCTGAAGGAAAATTACCACTGGACAAAATGCCAGTACTGACTGATAATAAGGCTGAGGTCAAGTAAATCTTTCTTTGACTTTCAAGAAAGGAGCCTTTTTCATAACTCGACCATGGTCACAGCAAAAACACTCAGTTTTGACTTGCAGTGCTTCAACGTCAGAGAAAACATCACCAGTCACAGAAATGAAAATAACTAAATGTGAATATTTTCTGATGTTTTGTAAGATGCAAACAATGGTAATGCAAAAAGTGGCATCAAGTAAACAGAAACATTCTTTAATGTTTATTCATTTAAACTATATTATGCGCAAATGAAAATAAAAAGTTTATATTTGATCAGTGGTGAAGTTGGTAAGCACTTGTGCAGAAAGAAGGTTGCAAGCTCCATATGCTACTGCAACTGTATGAAGTTTATGTGTTCTTCCAGCGCAAACTTGTTTTTTTTTATTTTCAGATTCTCAGCTTTCCTCCAAGAAACTAAATAACATCCATGTTAAGTTAATTGGCAACTCTAAATTGGTCCTGTGTGAGTGAGTGTGTGCATGCATGTGTGCATGTGTTGGTCCTGTGATGGATAGGCAACCTGTATATCTATCCATCAAGCCCAGTGACCGTCAGAGATCAACACCAGCTCACTGAACAGGAACATGTGGGATTTAAAATAGAAGATTTATAACTGATGTAATGTTACATCATAAAGTAATTAATTGTAGACTTTCTTTTACCTTCAAACCTTGATGTAAACCCCTGAAAATGTATTTAAAATGATCCATAACATAAATAATAACATCTACAAAAACCACATATTGAACAAGTTCATTTCATTACCCTAATTAGTTTTACAGTCAGTCAATCAGTCAACTGAACAATTCAGCAGGAAAACTGCAGAAAAACATTGTGCATGAACTTAATCTGCAGAGTACGTACATACATCGTCTTAACGAGATCGTACTGGTCAATATTTATTTAACTTCCTCCTAATAAACAGTAGCAGCAAAGAAAAAGAACAATATACTATACTTCATGCTGCTTTTTTGTTTCTTTTACAATTGTACAACAACTACAAAGTACAATATTCATGCCATAGTGATTTCAAATGAGTAAATATAGTTTGAGCTGCACACAGCCTACAGCTTTGTTTTCATGCATAGAGGAGTTTAAAAAGGTTCTGTGCTGATGTAGGCAGACCAGGTCTGTTACAGCACAAGGTACAGACATAAATAAGACCCTCTTCCTTTCACAGTGAGGCTATGGGTGAGATTACTCACCAACAAACCACTACACTTTAACACATATTTGTATCTACTTATAGCTGGATATTTTGAGAAGCTGAATAAAGAAGAAAGCTGACGCGCAGTAAGGAGGCCGTTTGGCACACCTGATTCTCAGAAAACAAAGCAGCACTTCAGTGAAATTTAAGTGTAAAAACAATAGTGGACTAGTTTCTTTTTTCTAGGAGAGTGCAGAGCACCTGCTGCTTTATTTGTGTTTACTAAGACAATAAAAAACTATATGAAATCGAATTCAAAATAAAACTGAAAAAAAGGTGTCAAAACCAAGCCCTCGTTTTTATTATGTTATTAATTTGGGAGATGGACGAAGCCTATGGGTGAGGATGGAATTTTGCATTTAAATATGTAAATACAATACATAACAGAATATACCATTAAAACCCACTTCTATAATTAGAATGATCAGCTTAGCTTTTTTCAAGAGAAGTAATCACCACACCACAAAGCAGCTATATGAACAGTGCATCTGTGATTTAAATTGTAATAGATTATTGACTGACCAATTTGTAGGAGTTTGATACACATATGGAATAAAATGATAAAAATGTCTATACAACTATTCCAAGAGAGAAAACTCCTAATGGGCTTTTTCAATGAAAAACAAACACAAAAACTGACAGGAAATGAAAAACACTCATTTAGGTTCTATTTTAATCATGTGTCCCTATACCAAACTGTAACCATCTGAATGTGAGAGGGAATTAGATATCAAAAAAGATTTACAAGTATGAAAAGCAGCAGCAAAGAGAGAGGACGGTGAAAAACAAACAGCAGGACGAGATTTGAATGTATGATTTTTTTCATTAAAAATGAGAGGTTAACGTGAGGACAAGATTAACAGCAGCGGAGATGAATCATTAAAGCTTCATGGCAGAATTGTTCTTTTTTTCAAGTTTTTCAGTGAATGTGAATCTCTGCTGTCAACAAACAGCCATGTTATGATTATCATGAGCTCATGTGCCAGTAGGATTTCTAAAAATGTTAAAATATAAACAGCAAAGCAAACGTTAATCTGGATGTTGGCACAGATTTCTGTTCTTAAATACATTAGTTCTAAGTTTTCCTTTTTTCCTACTTTATACATTATACTGCTAACACAATGGGATAAATAACAATCTGCAGTCTGCTTTGCGATTCCTTTCAGATTTTAAAAGCAAAGTTTGTTTGTAAAATGAATTTAAAACGAAAAATGACCAACTTTTATCCCATATGTTTTATCCCTTCACGTCAAGTGTGATAAAACCCAAGGAAAACAAATATTTGCACATAAACAGCTCCTTTCATATTAAGAAATTTTCTGTAAAGCTGATGATAGCATAGAACAGAGAGACACGCTGCGAGAAATACGAGCTGACCTGTTGTCAGTCATATTTCACTAGTCCTCCTGCACAGGACGAGGGCACTAAGGAGCTTTGCACCACGCTGCTGCACACTGGGAGCTCAGCTTTATGTCAGAGAGAATAAATAAACCTGTGTTTGTGTTTTATAAGAAACTCCCCCACCCCTTTCATTCAACCACCACTGCTGTTGCTGCACTAACTCCCCCACCCACCCCCCCCAAGCCACCCACTCCCATTTACAACCATGCTGAAGCTTTGAAGCGCACTCAGCTCCTGAGAGACATCAGCACAGAATATTAAATGAGTGAACACCATCACTCATTAAAAAGGGAAACATTTCATGAAACAAACCCCCTTTTGTGGCAACTACTAACCAAGCCAACACTCGGCACATACCGTTCTGAAAAGCAGAGGAAACTGGTGAGATAAGACACGGAAATGAAAGATGTGGCGGCAGAAAAAGATGTAAAAAGTGCAAAAAATGAAATGAAAATTGTTGCAGATCAGTTCCAGGGTGATGTTCCAACTTGTGGAGACATGTAGATGACTGCTTTAACTGCCAACAGTATCTTCCTTAATGACAGGTTTGAAACGCTGCTAAATGTAATAAATGTTCAATATTTTCATTGGAAAATCTACTAAATCAATTTCTGCTTTACCCCGGAGGGAAATATGAGTAAACGGCTTGTCCGATGGTGGAGCAGCAAGACTAGAAGTCAAATTGATAAAAACTATTTTGGTTTAGGGCACGAAGGATGTTTTCACTCCAAAGTTAGTATTTTGAGCAAATATTCACTATTTATTAAACTGACTTGTTTGATGTGAAAAATTAATTACAAAGAAAAACATCAGAAAATCAAGATTCAGGAGACAAATGAAGGACAACAAAGAAAATAACTTCCGTTATGTTTAATCCAAGATATAGTTTTACTGTGTAGAACAAGAAACGTGCTGCAAACATACTGTTATGTGTAAGTTATCTTCCTGCATTTCCTAATCAAAATAAATTATGATTAAACTTTCATTCTTCACGTGTTAAACAACACTCTGTGCAATCAGTTAGCCGGGAACAATAAATAATGTGTATACGTTCTCCTGCCACACTGAGTTGCTCATTGTATGTTTCATTATGTTTACAGTTGACTTGCTTGTGTTTTATTTACCTTCATGTTAGATTACAGAAGCTCTGACACAATGAGTGCAGCACACTGAGTGCAGTGAGGACTTACCTTCAACAACACGGGCTTTGTGCAACACAGGGACATGAAATGTGCTGCATGTCAGTTTCATCTTGCTGCACTTTGGAGACGAGTAAAATTTGTGTCTTATTAAATACAGTCTAATTCAATCCAAACTGAATCAAAGTCAGTCCAATTTATTCAGAATAAATAGACCAATTTTATTCATTTAAATCCAATTTAGTCTAATTATGCACAATGTATTAAGGCCAATATGAAAAAAAAACTCAATATACTTGAGTACAGTTTGATGAGCATTTATAAACCAACTATAGTCTAAATCAGGAATTCAATTCAGTCCAGTTCAATCCATTTACACAATGTAATTCAATTCAAGTAACTGCAGTCCAATCAAGCCTATTATGATCCAAATTAAATCAATAATATTCAATTCAGTTAAATTAGTACTTAGATTGAATAGACTGAAAATGGGGGATTAGGATAAATCAACAGGCTGCATTTAATTAGTATTTTTGATTAACACGTAGCAGGGAAGTTGTCATAATGGTCAAGTTTTTAATGAAGTTTGATTTAAAATCCAGTTAGATGCTGTAAAATGATGTCAAGCCTTTATCTGTCCTGCTGCTATAATATGCTGTGAAATCAAATTATAAAAGATTTACTGTTAAATAACTCCAGACAATTTTTCAATATAATTTCATTGTGAAATATTGACATTTTTATGTTTAAGAAATTCAGCAAAGACCAAAAGACAGACCGGGTATTGTTCTCAGGACGGATCTTGGGCCTAATGTTTAATTTACAGCCTATGGTGGTCTACTTTGTCAGGCAGCTGAACTGATTTATCAGTTTGACCTGAGACAGTGGAGGCAGAGCTGCAGGCCAGCACTTGTCAACAGACTGCAAAAGTCAGCACAAAACTCAACTGAGACAAACAACAGGAGACATGTCAGCAGCATCAACTAGTTTATCAAGTTTTAAAACGAGTCCACTTCAACTACACAACGAGGTAGAAGCCAGTTTGTCTTACAGAGCTGATCAAAACACACAAAACAGAAGAAAACTTTACAACTGACTGCTGTATGTCCTGAAACACTCATTAGCAGCTGCAATGCCTACGGCTGAGTTCAAAATATACCAAGAACAGGATTACAGCATCCATTATTTTCTCCCCTTAAAGACAGCGGGTTGCTCACAAAATGCTTCCCAGGACGTCGCAGCTCCTTAATGGAGGCGCATCAGCCCAGCTCCCTGTTGTAAATGGACTTTTTCAGGCAGTCACACAGCGGGGTGGGAGCTACACTGATCAGATCTGCTGTGTTGTAAAAGGCACACAGGCTAAGTTGAAAGGCCAGGAATTATCCACTCTCTCAATCCTCAATCAGCTCATGACTAAACGCCCTAGTTGTAAAGAACGGTATACCCATATGGCTTCATCTCTGAAACCATCGAAGCAGAAAACACGAGAGGACTGCATGAAAAAAATAACGGTAAAATGATGCAGAGAAAGTCTATGTTCCGTTCGCACGGCAGCTCGGAAAAACACCGAAATGGAAAGAGTCCTATAGAGAAATAAATCCTGTATAATGTGCTTTTAAACAGAGTAAAAGAGCAACACAGAAGAAGCTCTACAAGCTATTGGTATGCCAAGACGATTTGACATGAAGATAATAGCGAGAACGCTCCTCCATTGGAGTATATTTACTTTTGCATCTGAGACTTACATCTACTCAAGAACCATAATAAATTTCTGCTAAGACGTTATACAAACTCTCTGACTAATGGAAAGGAAAATATGGAACAAGTGTAGTTAGTCTTGTTCTCATTCTCAGGGGCAGAAGAGGAATTTAACCATTTAATCTCCTGACAACGATGAGCTAAATAAGAAGGAGACTTGACAGATTAATGCCAAATCAGAAAAGCTCAGGGCTATATTTGAGCCCTCTTATTGATTTTCTTTGCTGATGCTGCGATTGGAGTTGAACCAGAGAAGAATCTCAAGGATTGAAAGTATAAAATTGCAGCTGTAACTTGCTGATAGATGTGTGTTTCTTCCTGATCCGACAAGATGAGTGTCTGACGTGGAGACAGAGGAGGACATCTGACAGACATTACTTTATAACAGCCAAAGACAAAACTTGCATTTGATACTGAACTGTGTGTTCTGACTAAACAAGCTATCTGGTAACTTTAGACAGCTGGTTTCCGGGACAAACATCAATGCTGATATTTGACTAAACTTCCACGTGCCCTAATATAGCTTCATCCAGTGACAGAGGATCCAGTTGAAGCCATTTTACCATCAGAATCACACGGATAGGAGCTGCACACTATAGTCAAACCTTAAAACTGTTTTTTAGTACTTATCATTCCTTAAATCCAGCACATAAACTACAAATTACAAACATCAGAAAAGGTGAAGTTCATTTAACATTTATTCAGTCTTTAATCCTGCATTCTGCTGTCTTTAATTCTTCATTTGAGCCATCTTCCACATGAAAGAACACTTTGTTTTGGCAAAACCTTTCATTATTTAGGATCAGTAGTTATTTCCATGTTTTATTAATCTGTTTAGTGATACGTGGTCTTTATGCAGACACTAGAGGGTTTGCAATGAGGAGTAGGTCTGTGCAGTAATAGAAAAGCAAGCGATCGTGATATTATTGCTCAATGTTGCCAATGACGAAATGAGCTGCTATAAAGCCACATTTTCCTCAGTCCTCCCTTATTTATTTGTTCATATTTTTGTGACAAGATCACAATGATTCTCATCTAAACTAAGTATCTAAAATCCGGCATCTTGGGCAACGAGAATCCTTCAGAAAGATCAAATACATTACTGGGTGTGAATGCACGGGACCTGAAATTTAACAGTCGGTGATTTATCACAAAACTAATACATCAATACTACAACAATAACTTTTGAATCTAAAGTGCAGCTCTAATATTTAGCATTGTGAACTTGAACAGAAAAAAGAGCCTCTTTGATCAACTATTTGGACGTATAAAATGAAACTTAAAAGAGAAGGACCACAGCTGCTGAAATTAATGAACAAACACTCCATTTTTAACAATAACTGCAGACACAAAAAGGACGGGAAGCTTCACAGAGACATTTCACGTGGTGTTTTGAGGAGGATTTGCTAAAGAGCCGACAGTAGACACAATGAGCTAAATGAGATGAAGTTTGAGTGGCCAAATGCCTCAACCAAAAGACGGGGCTTAATCTTCTGTCAGCTCCCCTCAAGCTAGTCCCCCAGGACTCGGAGCGCTCTCACCCATCCATCACCTCAGCAGGGACCAAAAGGGAGACTCCCCAAAGGACTGAGGATCAAAGCAATTTGCATTCATACTAAAACCATCAAGACCCAACAATCCTATAGTGACACTCTCCATTTCATTATATCACAACTGTCATCCAAGTGAAATGCAAAATGTCATGGAGCAGCAATTACAGTTTCCTCTATGAGCAAGAGAGAGAGAGAGGGGAAAAAGAAAGTGAAAATGCTAATTAGGATGTTTGAGGCCAGCAGTGTTCACTCCATGACATACAGGCAGGTGATGAACTGAAGGAAAAGCCTGAACACATGATCGGAGAAACAACAAATGCAGGTGCTTCCACACGGATGCACTGCATGCTACAATTACACTATTAGCATCTACAGTGCTTGGTGGTTTGCATGGCATGGAAATTCAGAGGAAGCCAAGTTGATCCAAAGTTTGTATGAAGTCAGTGACTTTGAAAAGGGGGTTTGTCATTGAAGCACGTATGGCAACAATTTCTGTTTCAAAAACTACTCAACTGGCTTTTAAATAAGATCAGTGGCTAAAGTTATTTCTGTAGTTGGATCTGAGGGAAAGACATCAGTGAATGGGTTTCCAGGTCAACAGTGTACACTTGATGGTTGTGATGTGCATGCCATAGTGTGATGTGTAAGAGAAGCAGCAACAATTTATATTTTCTGTATGTGAAAATATCCCTGCAGTTTGTGATCAAACTGACAGGAAGAACAGTCTGTCTATAATTAGAAGACCTTAGGGATGCAGGCATGGTTGGTTAAGGTGTGTGTGGTGGAGCGTGTCATAGTCTAATGGAAATGCTTTAACCAAGTTGTTTGAAGTGATCATCTTTATGATGAAACACTTTCAAAACTGACTGAATTGTCTCTTTCAAGGTTTTAAAAGTTTAAGCCAAGAGGCATGGGAGCTTCTTAAAAGGTTTGAAGTTGATAAAAAATGATCTGATGAGTATGGAAATAGCACAAATCATATGTTTTTTACAGTTTCAGAGCAGCTGAATACCAGTGGGAGATGTGTTGGGCAGCGTTGTCCACCAGCTTCATCAAAGGCAATACATAAATGAATAAATAAAGGAATATCTATCTCCAGGAGAAGCATCACCTCCTCCCAGTAGAGCTCCAGTAGAATCCATCCCATAGTGCACTAAATATTCTCATCATGTAGCCCAACACTTAACTTACACTGCAGTTTTGTGCTGATCATCAAACATCTATTTTAACACGAATGTGCTTTCAGCTGTTCTCAAAGCTCCTGACTCCACAATCAATAACTCCAACTGTTGTGTATGACATTTTAAACACAAAAGTGTTTTATGTTTTCTATAAATAAGACTTTAAAAATACTCAGTGTTTTGAACGAGCATGTGACCATTTGTTACAAGTCAAAATTAAGTGTAGTGTGTTAGTTTTTGGTGACAAGCTGCTGAAACGTTTATCACTGAAAAAAAATCTGTGAATTTGAAACAGGCAGGAAACAGTTTGTCTTATTGCAGCTGTGACATTCAAGAGGGACTCATCTGAGAAACTTCAGAAATGCAGCAACATTCTCCAATAAAATGATTTTAGCTTACAAGCTAGAAAAAGTGAAAACAATTTCCAATGCTGATTAATAGTATATTCAAAGCTGTTGCACCTGCACAGTTAATTTAACAAACGTTAAGTCTAACTAAGATGAAGAATTAGAGTTGGATTTTTTCCTTATACCACTTCTAATAGGCTGGTCCAGCACCAGAACTCACGGACTGAGCCAAAGCATGAATAACCACCTGGTTGCTAACTCAATTCACACTCAATTAAATATCGGTCTGGAATACAGGAGAGGCTGAGTGCTCGTATAAAATGCAGAAACAGAGCTGCTGTTGTTACTCACAGATCCATTATATTCAATGTTCCTTTTATTTGATCATCTATTTGGCAAGCAGCTCTGAATATTTCTCTGTTTATGAATTTGGCAATGTTTTGTTTTCCACAAAATGGCCATTACAATGACAAGCACAAATAGTTTTCCCTTGTGGGTAACTGCAAAATGTTTTGTTTTTTTGCTGCTGCTTGCATTTGTCAGGGCCTTTCTAACTTGTTTGTGCTTTTGGTAATGAGGAAAGAGTCTGGGACATGTTGTATATCAATTAGGCCATACAGCCAAGTGGGCATTTATGGCAACACCCTTTAACCTCAGGGTGAAAGATCAAATTCTTGTTTTTGCATGTCAAAAGAAAAAAGGTCCAAACAAACCCTGAAGTAAAAAAGAATTAAAAGCTCTTTTTTTCTAAAGCTGCCTGAAAAGATTAATTATTATGGTTTTAAATACACTATAAATGAAAAGAAATGAGCATGAAGTCTTCACACAATGTCTAATTATGCTTAAAAAACAAATCCTGTGACACTCAAAGAAGAAATTTCCAGGATGTTTAAAGGGCATTTTTTTTTAGATATTTTGCTCACACTTGATTGGACAGCTTCAAAAAAGATTTCTACCGTGAATCCCAAGGGAACAAGTTAATCCTGATCTTCTCCACAAGCAAAAGGATCATCTCAGTATAAATCAGACAGGGCTTTTGATCAAAGTATTCAATCAGTTTTAAACACATGACCCCAAAAGGAGCCTCGCTGCCAACAAGGTCAGTTGTTCTCAAGCTCAACCAAACTAAGAAAGAAAGAAATATTCTTCAAGTAAAGACTTTTTTTTTTTTACTTTTAAATGATGTGCAAGTAAGATCAGCAAAACATTGCATCAAGTAAACATGTCCAAGCAGTGGCATGTCCAGAAAATGAGGCCATTATTTCCAATCAGAACACGATCTGATATTTCTGATAACCACACTTGACCCTCTTCCATTCCCTTCTTAAAACCGAGGCTCCAAACACAACTTACCCATCTAAGATGTAAACAAATCAGAAACTTTTAGCTAAGCCTTAAAAAGCCCCTCAGCATAATAGAGCACAAACACGTACGCACACGTCTCCTTGTGGGCCTGTTTTGTTTTCCAATTAGAGCCTGTCAATACAGCCTGAATAATGATGCTCCATCCAGTAAGTCAAATAGGCCTATTAAGCACATGTTGAAATAATCAGACCCACTTTGGGGAGCAGTAATGTCATGATAATCAATGTCAAAATATCACTGCATTCATCCACCACCCAAAGTCAGTATACCATATATTCATTTATTTATTTATTCTAAAGATTTTTTTCAGCAGTGTGATAAGAGAAACAGTTCATCACAACATCAGTCACACCAGTCACTCTTCTTTTGTTCTGATATCACAGAAGCATCAATAAAACAGTAAAATAAAATAAAAAAAACAGTGATTTTTTTTTATTAATTTGGATTCAAGCAATTCCTCAAATGTGTTACTGTTCAACTGCCAGACAAGCAGTGAGGACAGGATGTTTTGACTGTCATTCTGAAGCACTCTGTGCGTCCAAGTTGCCATTTAAACGAATTATTGGAAAACTTGAAGGCTGCTGGTCTCTACATGACTCGCACACATCGCCATCTGCCTGCTGTCCTGGTAAGTTCATTTCTTGGCAGCTGAATAAGTATCTGCAGCCGTTTGGAATGGGTTGGATTTTAAGAGAGAGCAACAAAAACACTTTGCGCTTTTCTCTCATCCGATTACATACAGTGTTGCAAAACGCAAAGCATAAACACGTCCATGTATTTGTCAACTACCTGTCAATAAGAAAAATCATGCTGCACAAACACACTAAGCAGAGAGGGGGGTGATGGTGAAACAAGGCTGATGATTCCCTGCTGATGTCTGTAGATTACTGCGGCTTACCTTGGATGTGCAGCGCCAACAGGAGCGCCCATATCACCTCGCACACCGCCATGGCACCTCAACTATCCGGATCTTGTCTGATAACCTGAGAGTGGATGGATAAAGGCTCACTCGAGAGGACAAAGACCACGCATGCAACTTCTGCAAATCCCACTTCGGAACAAACTAATCTACCTCCCTTACTGAGCTGAAGGAGACTTTCTTCAAACTACAGGATCGGCGGCGCGCCTCTCCCGTGCCAAAGCATCAATTTCACGTCTGCGGCGATTCTCTCTGGCTGGCTGGAGAGTTTGTGCTGAAGGAAAACCTGGCTGGGTCCCCGGAATGAGATCCAAGCAGCTGTAGAGTTGCCGTTCAGGTCTCTGATCGATTTAGAAAATATCAAGTAGCGACAGAAAGAAGCGAAGTTCTCATCAGAAAGGATCTTCCAGTTTAACCATCCAGCCTTTGTTGCTCCATCCACTGCAGCGGTTGCTGAAGTCTCTTTCTCTCCGCCTTCCTGGAGTGTGGATCAGAGGTAAAGTGGGCGGGAGGTCCTCGATCGATGCTGTGCTGGGAAGTTTCCAACACTGGGAGAGTTACTCCGAAGCAGCGTCGCTTTTTTCACTTCCAACACAAAACTGACACCGCACCTAACAGATCACTCGTGACCACCGTCCCTGTTTTAGTTTTGCAAGTCTGATTCCTGCTGTCCGCAGACTCCGGTGGGGGAAATGAAACACAACCGGTCAATAAAGTTGCTGTGACTCTGGGGAATAACGATGCACACCGACACTTATCTCCGTTTGTTATATTGGATGAAACGCTCCGTCCCGCTTTGCGCAGCCCCCCGCAGATCTGCCACCACAATGTGTTGCTGTCTATCGCTGAGGCTTTGGGAGAGACCGGGATCGGGTGACGTTGTGCAGAAGGGAGGAGTCTGGATTGTCCTGCAAAAAGAAAGCGTCGCCTGGTTACCCCCTTTCAGCAGGGACCCCCAGCGTTCCTCCTGCGTCTAGAACTGGGGGGGGGTAAAACATATGCAGTAAAAGAAAAACGTATATTTCAATGAGAAGGCGAGTTGGAAAAATAAACAAAGAAAGGATGACAGCAGTAACATCTGTAGCTATAACATTGTGGATGAATTCCCCTGAAGCAAGACAAAAAGAAAAATCCCATAACAATTATCTCCTGTTTCTGGAGTAAAAACTAGTGTTAAAAACCCAAAATATCCTTGTACTGACCGGTTCCCAACTGGTTTACTTTTAGTAAAAAAATTAATAAATCACAGTCCCCCACCCCTCTTCACACACACACACACACACACATCCACAATAAAGCATATCACAACTTTCTAACTTTTCTCCCATGACGGTTTGAAAGCACTGAAATCTATACAAGACAGCATCATCGATCATTAAACCATTAGCTGTAAATTGATTAAGTAATTGACAGAGTATATATATTGTGTGAGCAGGGAACAACCACCGATCCCCTCTATGGCGCCTGCAGCAACCACAGTGAGACCCCATGTTAACCACGAGCCTAATAAATAAGTCAGTGGCAGATAGAGTTAATTTATGATCCAAGTAGTTAAATATTTCTAGTTAAGTAACATTTTGTAAATTAAACACAGAGGAAGTGATACTGTCAGAGAAAAATGACTCCTTATGAGTGTTTGTGCATGGGAGGAGATATATTTTACCTCTTGAGCGATTTGTGAGAGCACATACGCTAAATATACATCACCCACATTTCCTTATTTCTTCCTTTTCCTCAGCCAGCTCATTCCTCTGTCCTGAAGCATCTAAGCAGGATCAAGACTGAAGGTAGGAGGTAAATGAATGGGGGGATCAATGTGATAACACTTCCCTCTTGTGGACGGTGGTTCTTCAGATAATTACAGAGGACCCGATGTGACATGTTGAATGCTGTAGAGCTGCTTCTGTGGTTCTTCAAAATCTTGACACTGGTTGAAAAATGTGATCAAAACCACAGAATTTCCTGCGAAAGAGCAACAGAATTAGTCTAGGATTACAAAGTATCCCACAGGTGAGTGCACATACCTGCATTTCAGTTAACTTTGATGCACTTTGAAAACAAACAAACAAGGTCAAGATTTGGAAAGACAGTAAAGGAAATAGAATAAAATCATTAGCTAGTTGCAAAGAAATCATAAACAAGTGTAAGAAATTGTCATTATGAATAATAAACAAATGTAATTACATGAAGAGAATGCCATTTACAGCCAAAATATATTACTATCTATTGACAGGGCACGTAGAGAAACAGGAGGTACATAGATTTCACACAAGATAGTGGGGATATGTTCCAGGGATATGAATAAAATATACAGTGAGAATTAACAAGTGCACATTTTTGCAGCATTTTATCATTTGGGAAATAATCACTTTATGTTATAAATCTCCAAAGGTCAGAGGTGCAGCCGGCTGATGTACTGGGAAACAGAGAGTGAATCGAAAAGACCTGGAGAATTTGAATGTGTCAAGAAAGAGAAGTGAAAATCCTCCTTTTCAAGGGCAACTTCCTCAGGTCTGCCCTGGAGCAAAGAGTTCCATGAGGGGCAGGGTTGCTGACTGGATGCAGTGGCTAGCTGGAGAGCTGCATGAGTCGAATATAAGCTGAGAAAAAGCGTCCATGCTTGGCCAAACATCCTGTGACAGATAATAGGAAGAAAACTTCAGGTTTGGCCCCTTGCTTTTTTGTGCATTAACTCCAATGCCCCCTTCATCGAGCGGCTCAGGTGATTGATTTACAGGCAGCCTGATGAAATTTGATACACTTGCTCTGAACTACAGACTGTGCCAAAGCTCAAGGCTCAGACTTGAGCTGCTGTGGAGATAAAGGAACCCCACTGCATAACAATGTACATCTGAAAAGACAAAGTAAAAGGCTAAATCATAGAGTACCTGATAAAAAATTCATCTGATTTCTGTTATTACTACAGTTTGAAGATAAAGCCCTTGTTGGCCGATTATTTCCTTCAAAGCTAGATTTTTCAAGATTGCATTAGGCCCTTCCTTCTACAATAAAAACATTAGAAGGAGAAAAAAATATATATTTTCATATTTTAGAAAGCTGTCTGTTTTATTTACTTTAATTTCCCTTTGGGGATTAATAAAGTATTTTTGATTGATTGTTTGATTAATTGATTGTTTGTTCACCGTATTCTTTGCTTGAACCTGTGCACCATTCCATTGCTTCCAAATTAAAATTCCAATTACAAAACTGCTTTGTGCTATTAGTTTTGTCACTCTTCACTAGTCACATATAACCAATTAGCACCAATTGAAAATTATTTCATACCATTTTATAATATAATAGGCTAAAATGACACACTTTCACATTGTTTTCTTAATTGATTTTCCAATTTGCAGTTTGGATATTGCATTGACCATTTAGGATACAAATTAAAAATAAAAAGGAACATTTAGGCATGTTTCTAAAAAAAAATCCCTTATCAGATTTCAAAGTATTTTAACAGTTAATCAGCCACTTTTTCATATTTTGAATTTCAGAATTTAAAAAATGGAAAATTAAACAAACGGGATTATGAAAAATAATCTGAACAATTATTTGTGAACACTTAAACACTCCTGATAGAAAATGAAGCCAATAACATTTAATAGAAATCAGATGTCCTTTCTGTTCTTGCTCTGAATCAGGCTCATTTGTTATTAACATCTCCCCTGTGGAGACCATTAACTACCAATGTTCACTATGACAATGAACACAGAGTAAACAGTTCCGAACGGTCATTCAGTTCAATTCGATTCGATTCGATTCGATTCGATTCCATTCCATTCGATTCAATTCAATTCAATTCAATTCAATTCAATTCAATTCAATTCAATTCAATTCAATTCAATTCAATTCAATTCAATTCAATTCAATTCAATTCAATTCAATTCAATACAAACAGATTAATCGCTGAGGGTAAATTAGATTTTTTAGTAACTCAGTATTTCTTCAAAGAGTCATTCTAGAGGGTTCTAGCTATTTCACTTTATTTTTTGATTTGCTGTACAGCACTTTGGTCAGCAGTCATGCTGTTTGTTAAACTGCTATAAATCAAATTGACTTGACTGGACTAATAGCTGTGGACGGGAAGAATATCCTGTAGAGGGTTCTAGCTGTGGACGGGAAGGATCTCCTGTAGAGGGTTCTAGCTGTGGACGGGAAGGATCTCCTGTAGAGGGTTCTAGCTGTGGACGGGAAGGTTCTCCTGTAGAGGGTTCTAGCTGTGGATGGGAAGAATCTCCTGTAGAGGGTTCAAGCTGTGGACGGGAAGGATCTCCTGTAGAGGGTTCTAGCTGTGGACGGGAAGGATCTCCTGTAGAGGGTTCTAGCTCTGGACGGGAATGATCTCCTGGGTTCTAGCTGTAAACAGGAAGGATCTCCTGTAGCATCTATTGGATCTGAAGAAGCTTCTGACTGAAGATATTATGTTGTTAAGATACTGTGTTGTGAAAAGGATGACGAAGGTTTTCAATTTTTTTTTCTTCACTTTTCAAAATGTCCTCCTTTGCACAAATAACTCTAACTAGTCCCGTCCCCAGGACAGAACAACGTTATCAGTTTGTTCAGTCTTTTTATATCACCTGCTCTGATGCTCCTCCCCCAACAGGTGATCACACTCTCCACAATAGACTTTTAAATGATCTTCAGCATTTTACTGCAAATGTTGAAGGACCTGAACTTCCTTAAGAAGTTCAGTGTGCTGTAATGCAAAGTGTCACTTTACACTTCTTGCACATAATGGGGGTCTCTCCATTCTCGTACAAGTTGCATTGGCCCTTCAATGACAGGACAGTGAAGGGGCCTGTCCCATCATATTGCACATCATCCAGGGGCCTGGAGACAAGGTAGTTTGTAGAGTGTCGTCCACTTTTCTGTTTTTCTGACAACTGAGGTGTTTTAGAGTATAATGATCAAGGCCTCAGGGCAGAGACACTGAATAACAATACAAAACAAATAATACACATGTGAAGCTGGAATGTATGACACTGTTTTTTGCTTTTGATTCTTTCTCAGTGGACAAACATCTGTCTAAAACCCTCAGTGTGCTAAACTTTTTTCTATTTCAAAGAAAATGTTTTGCTAAGCATCAAAAAACTGTTTGAGGAGAAAGTGTTTGGTCTTTAAGCATGGAAATTGCCTGACACAGTCATTCAACAACACAAAAGGAACAAGTGAAAAGGAAACAGTGCACTGGCCAGCATGAGTGCTGACCTAAATCATGGACAACTTTTAAAAAGAGCTTCAGTTTTCCATTTGCAGAACAGCACGGCTGAAACTTCACAAAGGCTGAACGCATGTAATAGAACAGAGTCATGGAAAATCAAAACGCAATGTCATTGCTGAAAGTTCTGAACTCAGTGATTAAACTGGGTTCCCTGTAATCTTGTATCAGAATTCATCCCATGTAAAAATATTTAGATTTTATAGAACTGGTTCTTTTCTGTCTACGTATAAATTAATTCATGTGCTTATAACATATCAACAGGTGACTTGTTAACTTGTTTCAGTTTCTCTTTTTTCTTATTCTCAGAAATTATTTCTAAGTTAACACAACATCAGGTTTAAAGCTTCCTGCTCACAGTTTTATGGAACAAAATTTAAATAAAAGTCTAATTCATTACAATCCGTTTAGCCTCAATGGTCCTATTTTCAACTTTAAAGCCATATAAAAAACCTAATTTACCTAAACTGTGTCATATATCACCAAACTTGTGACGGGGTGTGTGTAATCAGCTTCAGTCTCACATTCTGGCATCACTCAGCTAGAGATGCAAACACTGATTTACACAACCTGACATCTGTCGTACTGGTGACCTAATGTGAGCTGTCACAAACTCGCAATTCTAAGCTCAAAATTTATAGCAGAACTTCGCCTAAGTGCTGCTGAGGATAATGTCTACAGTGGGCCCCTCCTATGCCTGACTCCCTGGAGAACAGTTTGATTATCCACAACTATTTTTTTTCTGCATAAAAATGAAAGTATGTCTCTCATTATTGCTCTTCAGGTGAATACAATATTCAAACATGTTCACAGCTGACCTGGAAACAAGAAATTACTTTGCTAGGTTGCTGCTGAGTCCCCTCAGCACTTAATTTGATAAAAGTATTTGCTAATAAAGAAATGAGTGATTGTTTCAAAATACTATCCTCATTCAGAAGCCCATAATTATATGTGTGAACATTCAAACTGGAAGTATCTTCAAGTTGAGTTCATACAGAGGCACAGATTATTATAAAAATTGCAAACATAAGCACTATGACAAAGTAATAAATTATGCAGCTCACAAAAATCTGTGCAACTCACTGTTGGGCCAAAGTTGGATTTTGATCAAGTTGCATCCTTGCAGCCACTGGGACTTACAACCCCGATTCCAAAAGAGTTTGAATGCTGAAAAACATGTAAAAAATAATGAAAAAAAAAAAAATGTGATGATTTGCAGGCCCTGAGATGACGCTGCATTAAAATAGGCATGATACTCTTCAGGATAGCACTGCATGAGCTCAAGAAGACTTTCAGATATCATTGTCTGTCAATACAGCTCATCATGTGAGCTAAACATAAGTTAAGATGTATCACGCAAAGAAGAAGCCATTTGTAAACATGATCAGAATCTCTTGAGTCTTTGGAGAAAAAAAAATATTTAAAATTGTTTGAAGCCTTGAAGTGGAAAAGTGGTCTTTGGTCAAATATGGTCCAAATTTAAAATTCTTTAATACTGTATCATGATGATTAAAGAGTAGAGGGACCATTAGCTTCTTATCAGTGAACAGTTCAAAAGCCCACATCTCTGATGGTTTGGGGTTCCATTAGTATCTTTGATGTGAGTAGCTTACACATCTGGAAAGGCGCCACCAATGTTAAAAAATACTTGGAGGTTTTAGAGCAACACCTCCCCCCTTCTAGATAATGTCTCTTTTAGTGAAGGCGTTGTAGGTTTCAAAGTAAGACAACATATATACAGCATCCATCACAACCAGCATGGCTTCACAGGAGAAGAGTCCAGGAGCTGAACTGATCTGCCTGCAGTCCAGAACTTTCCAACAGAAAACATTTGGTCATGAAACAAAAAATCCAGCATCAAAGTTCCAGGACTGTTGAGCAGCTGGAATCATGTATCAAACAAGAATGAGAGAACATTCCTCAAAGTTCAAAATGAGCTAATATTTTCTATGAAATGGTAATCAGATATATTGTCTTCTATCAGGAATAAAATATGGGTTTATTTTTATTTGCATTAGTTTTTATTTATATTTTACACAGTGTCCCAACATTTTTAGAATTGGGGTTGTATTAAAAATGTTATGCAAGACAACCAATAGTTGTGAACCTTAACTAGAAAATTCAAAGGTCTGTCAGAACGTGTTTATGTTAAGATTCACACCAGCAGCACAGCATGGAAAAGCCCTCCCAGCACAGAGAAGCTAACGCTGAACTGTATGAAGCAGCTAATCTTCTCTAGAGTGAACAGACTTACATGAAGGTCTCAGATTATGAAAGCTGGTTTAACCGTGTTGGTTGACATTGCATTATCTTTTTCTTCAAATACAAATCAAAGAGAAAGACAGTAGCTACGTTTACATGCGTCAAATTTCCCCAATCTGATTAAAATCTTGGTCGATCGGAATTCCCAAATCCCTATTTACATGGACACTAACTGAAATGATCTGATCATGCCATGAGTACACATGCACCAAGCACTCAATCAGGTTAAATGAGTTGAGCATGCGCACAGCGAGTTGTCTTTCCGGGGGAAGAAAAAAAGTAAACAAACTCATCGTGTGCTCGAGCTGACTCACGGTATCCTCAATATGGACCTTCTGCAGGTGATTACCTTTATGTTTGGGTTTTTACTGGTCGCATTAACCAAGCTAGAGGCTGAATACATATTGCTACTGCTCCTCCACCACAGGAGAGGAGAGCAGGATGACAGGATGACTGCACCAGCAGACCACTTCTGTTTACTTGCCACTATGTTTTCTACTTGGGTCTGCGAAAGCGGAAAGACGTCACGCTGAAGTTGTACGCGTGCGCAGTGGGCTTTTTTCACCCTTTCTTTCCGAACGGGTGTATACATGCACGTCTATCCGAATGAAGATCAGACAAAACCACCCCTCTCGATCGGAAATAAATGTCATTCTGATCAGGCTGCATCGGATCAAAACATTCTGATTGACATGTTTACATGACGTCTTTTTTTTCCGATTGGGCATTTATTCCAATTAAATGTGCCCATGTAAACATAGCTAATGATTCTCTAGCATTTCTAGTATCCAAAGAAGAAAATAGGAAATCTTGGAGAGTTAAGCTCTCAGTGAGTCCAAAAAATGCCTTTTTTTTACCAACTCTGTCTTCTGATAGTATGATGTAGGACAAATTAAAAGAATAGATACCATATGGCTAAAGGTGAAATCTTAAGTGTGCTTATTCATAAGGCTTTTTACACCAGAAATCTATACCAAAAACCTCAAAGTTCAGCCAGAGATGTTGATGCCTGCGTTGTGTGATGCAGAATATGTGATGTGTGACCACGTGTGATGGAATTTCCTAAACTGTATTATACAACAAAATATTTTTTTCAATGAAATGAAATGAATTGTAAATAAAGTCTTAACTCAGTGAAAGTCTAAACTTCGATCAGGGTTCCATGTGCTTGCTTGCAACTATTCTTTCTGCCCGATGAAAACAAACAATGAAAGTCTTAAAGCTGCAACTATTTAACATCTTAATGAGACGTCTTTGGTCTCCAAGAGTAATTCTTGCCATTTCTATGTAGTTTCAAGAGTAATAGACTCTCTTATATGAGGAAATTATACTGCACACATGGTAAGAAAATCCTTTCCCCAAACATTGTTTTGGCTTCTTACAAACCATTCAAGAGTGTAAAATATATGAGTGCAAACTTAATCCACTGTACTTATTTAAATTAAAGGAGAATTATTATCCTGGAGTTTATGGGGTGGACAGGGTATAATGTGAGAAACAGAATCTTTATTTAGAAAAAAAAATGGCACTGTAAGGAAAAAATTTGATTTTACTTAATCAATCCACTTACAACACGCTGCTACTACATTATGTCCCCAAATGTTTAAATTCGGATGCTAATGTGAATTCATGACAATATCCCACATTATTGAACAAGGAGAATGACTTTGGATAATTGTTCTCCTGAGGAAGCATTTTAGAAAATGCCACTGATTCCTACAAAAAGAGCAAACCAATCTCTGACTGTTAATTCCAGTTTTTCTTTCACAAAAAAGATGACTAAAGCATGTAGCTCGCAAATGTCAAAGCAATAAATCCTATCATGCATGCAAAAAAGTTCCCACTAAGTGATTTTCACCTTGACAGAGAGGTGATTATTTCACCTTTGTCATTTTAAATATTACAAAAACTGAACAACGGAGTTTAATCTATTCATTACAAATACAACAGTCTGTTTTTGGTTTTCAACATCAAAAGCTGAACAAATCCTCTCACCCATGACTTTACTGTCTCTGAGTTCTTGTTGAAACTGTTCAGAAATGTGTGGCTGCATTATCTCTGTGAATGTGGATCCAGCAGCTTCAGCTCAGCACAAAGGCACTTTTGCAGTGACAGCAGGATAAAATCTCAACTCTGGGGATAATGAGATGGATCACATGCATGGCAGCACTTGCTAAGTTACATGATTTTAACTATCTATCAGCACAGCCATTTTCAAGCCACTTATAGCTCACCCATCCTCCTATAGCTCAGATAGGCTACTAGATTCCACTTTGGCTGACTGGCTGTTAAAATGTGACTGTTTTTGCTCTAAGATTGAAACTACTAGACTTCCCCCACATGTAAACTAAATTATTATTCTCATGTTGCTATCAGGCGCCACNCTCATGATCACGGCACCTTGCTGATACCAATACATCACATTTATTTCACTTATCAGATCTAATAAAGGAAAACTTTAGCAGGAGTGTTTGGTCTGAAGCAGCAGCTCGTGAGCTTTTCTTCTTAATGTTCATGTGTGTGTATGTCAAGGATTAGCTGTTTTCAGTCCAATTAATTTCAATTGTAAATAGAAACTGCCTCATTCTCTAATGGTTGAGTATTCATACCAATATCTCTTGGTTTGTTATGACAATGCTTTTATGCCTAAAGCTTTTTATTCTTTAAAATTCTTTGAAGATTTTTAATTTTGCTGAATTGACTGCTGAGTAGGGGGTGAGTTGGATCCAGTTTTGTGGAAGCAGAAATATTTGCAGTTTGGCAAATTTGCTTCACGGTTTGGAGAAAATGTTCCCGTTCTTTTCATTTATTGATGAATAAACCTAATATGACGGAAATCCTATAAATAATAATATTAATGATGATTAAATATGGAAACAACTTTTGTCCTTAAATATTCTTTATAGAAAGTAAAAACTTCTATTCAGCTGACCTGAAAACCCCAGAAATAGTTGATGCACTATAAAATCAACTCTTCACACAAACCAGATCTTTGTCTGTGAAAACTCTTTGAGGTAAACAGGTGAAACGCCTGCCCTGAAACTACATTTTCATCAGAGTCTCATGTGTCTTCTCAGGAAGCTTGATGCTTCAGCATCAAGTAAACCAAATGACTTGTTTATGTAATCCTATTGTCTATCATTTCCAGTGTCACCTCAGCCAGGATAATTAAATCCAGCCTCCTGTTGAGTGAATATTTCCAGAACACTGCACCCTAATATGCAACCTGTAAATAAAAAAGTACATATTTACTGTTTGTGGCAGGTTGCCATTTTTGTGATTTGTACAGCAAATAATCACAGACTCATACTTGTAAACAAAGTTGATAACTTAATAAAGAAGCCAAAACCGGGTGATGAAAAGAAAAAGAAATGGATTTGTAGGAAATGTTTTCCCTTTCACTATGTAAATGAATGCAAAGTAAATGTACAAAAGTCTAGATTGGACAATTTCAAATGCAGACTGCATCATGTTCAGGCTATTCCTGACTATCGCCTGCAGCAGCTAATTTCATTTCCTTATTTCAAAAGAATACATCATTAGACGTGTTAGCTGAGAGACACACGCTTTCTGGTGGTGCCTATTAACTTCTGTTTATATTTCATAATTTATTTACCAGAAGTATATTAGCATAAATTTATCAGGAAGCAGTGACAGTAAAGGCCACTTTTTACTTTGCCTTATTACAGAAAGGCTGGTAATTCAAAATAACAGCAATAAAATGATATTTTAAAGCAGTCAGGGTTTAATTACATAATTGAGTGAGAGCAGTTTGTAACATCTGGTTTCCAAGCTTCAGTTTGAAAGAACCTGTGGTCAAACAATGCTGTTGGTGGGTTTGGCCAAAAACAAATTTGTTTGCATATGTTTTTTACCTTAATTGTAAAAATCAATGTAAAAAAATGAAAGCATCATTAGTATTATTAATTTTATCCCATGTGCCTTGGATGAGGGGCATTTTTAATCCCTCATTTATTTACTGCATCCAGTTGCATACAGTGAATAATTGTTGAATAATAATTAAAAAAAAAAAAACTTTGTTTTACTCTCAAAAACAAATGCTCTGCCATTTTTATGAAAAACGTCAGAATCTCAATGTTCCCTCACCATCTACTATATAAATATTTAATTCAGACCCAAATTGCTCCTGCAGCTCATTTAACTTTGTTAAAGACACTGGGTTGGAACCCCTTATGCCTTCAGGACCACTGCAGTTCTTTGTGGCACAGATTCAGTAAGTTGCCGGAAATATTCCTCAGAGATTTTGGTCCAAATTTGATTGACTTTAAGTGACTGTGGAGGTCGTTGACTACGATGAACTCCCTACCATGTTTCAGAAACCAGTTTGAAATTATTTGATTTTTGTGATATGGTGCATTATTCAGCTGAAAGTCAGAATATACGTAAATACGCTGTGTCATAAAGAACTGAACATGGTCAGCAGCAAAACTCAGGTAGGCCGTGATGTTTAGATAATCACTTGGTACAAAGGGGCCAAAAGTGTTCCAAGAAAATATTCCTAACATCATTATACCACCACCATCAGCATGAACTGCTGATGCAAGACAATATGGCTCCATGTTTTCATGTTGTTTGTGCCAAATTCTGACCCGACCATCTGAATGAAATCACGACTCATCAGACCAGGCAATGTCTTCACAATCTGTCATTGTTTAATTTTTGCTGCCTAAGTGCCCTGAGTTACTGGTTTGTGATTGGCTGAATCACTATTTTAGTTAATGAGCAATTTAATATGCGCACCTAATAAAGTGGTTGGTGAGCGTGAATCTACCACAATCAAACTAAAAACATCTTTAAATCTGCTACATCTAAATAAACACAGCAGGGAAATGCCCATGTCCTCTTGATCAGTGTAGAACATGAAGCAAGGACATGGTGTGGTGTTTTTCGATGAGGCTGTCTGCTGATTCATAAACATAATAAGGAAGACAGACAACATCTGCAGTCCATAAATACTCTTTAATGCTTTTAACAACACAGCAGGTGACAGAAAGTAATTTCACTGCTTGTATTCCCGCAAATTTCAATGTAATATTCTCCAGAGCCATCAATATTAACAAATTATAAAAGCCATCAAATGAGCCCTTAAATTCAATCAATAGCTCCTATATTAGGCTTCCAGGAAATTCACTGCAGGCAGGAGATATATTTTAAATTGTGTTATTTGGGTTGGATCAAGATCAAACTGAACATAGCGAAAAGTTTATGCCCAGCTAGTGCCATATATTTATACATTGTATATATATATATTGTCCTTCATGTCGATATCCATTAGGGTAATTAAAGCATAAATGTTAACTAATTTACTGGAAAACGTCTGAGCGTATTTACATGTAGTTTGGTGAATAAAGAAGTGACAGAACTGTACAGGTCTGTGTGTAACTTAAAGCAAAGTCTGAGGAGTTCTGCAGCTTAGCAAAATGGAAAAGACGACAAAAGTGCTGCAAGGGAAAGATTATACAGCAGGCTATATGGAAATCTTTAGTTTCAGTGATCAAAAGGCTGCATTGAGAAAATGAGAGAGTTGGTGAGTGACCAGTGGGCTGTCGGTAAGTGGGTGGGCAATGACATGGGGCTCATCACACAGGCTATTATGGAGGCACATACAAGACAAAATTACTCTGCCAGTCTAAATGAATTCCAGCTGGAGGCAACAGTCAGATCTATGATAAATAAAATGGATAAAAGATCTAAAAAAATAAGTTAAGGAACTGATTAACATGCCCAGCTGTTGGTAAAACTACATAAAAAACTAAAAGATGTGAAAAGATTTACTTCATGAAAGATCAAGAAAAAAAATCAGTTGGATTCGGTTCTCTTTGACAGAGAACAGATGGAAAAGTACTAAAGTGCAAGTTGTTTATTTTTATACTATCACAGTAGGGGCACAGCATCACCTCAAGATCAATCCTTTTTAATGCTTATGTGAGAGAAACATCTGGGTTTCAATTAGATATTTAACAAGACTGCAACTTGGGGTAACCTCAAAGCAGAGGTAGTGTCAGTGGGTCTGCAATAATGATGCGGCTAATCGAACAACACAAGGATGGAGAGCCCAGTCTGCTGCAGAATCTGAAGATAGCTCTGTGTGTCTGTTTCTCCTGATAAGGTGCAATCTGATTGAAGCATGTTGCTGGAATATAAGTCATCTAACAGAAAATAAACCTCCGTCAACAGTCACAGATTAACAAATCCACACCCGCAATCACACAAACATGATCCTGTCATGTTGATCTCATATTCCTGTTTGAAACCCCAACTGTTCAGGAGTCTATCTCTGCTGGCTTTTTGCCTGCATGAGTTTAAATAATACCCTGTGAGCCAGCCAGGGGGTTATCAGCTTTCACCTACAAGTAACAACCTGTCTTTAAAGTTGTTGTTTAAAAAAACATTTTTTTCAGTTGAGATATCTACATTTGACAATGCAAAGACAGCTGAAATACATTAAAACGGATCTGCTGGAGCTGATAAGACCACCGGATGGAGAAACTGATTAACACCTGTTTTCCTCAGCATGTAGATTTTGCTGACAATACGAAAATCTGTTGAGCGATACTGGAGGAGGAATGGGTTTGACTTATAACTTCCTGAATGTGTGATAGCTGAACAGTTTTGCTCAAGGGCCACTTTTGGGAAGAGATGAGAGTTAGTGGCCAGTCGAAAAAAAAAATAAAACTCTGTTATCACTGCAAGGAATCCAACACAAACTGCAGTTTTAATATTATCTTTCAAGAACATAATTTCTGTGGTGACTGCATGGCTTCACAGGATTAAATCTGTGTGAGTGATGTCATTTTTGCCTGACTGATAGCTCACTCCACATATGTCTGATATAAATGGTCAAGAGAAGTTTGCTGTGTTCTCCACACTGGTCCTTCACAGCTTTTAAACTTCCTAGAGGAGGAAAAAAAGCTGCTTAAGATGCAGAGATTTACTTCATCACAGAGCCTGCGGGAATCTTCCTGCTGATCCATACAAACTGATCTAAGCTTTAACAGGTAAAGGCCTGAATCCTTTGACAGATACGTTTAGGAAATAAATCACAACCTCAACCTTAAAATATAACGTTACACGAGTCTTCTAAGTTAGACTCAATTATAGCATTATTAGTGTTTTCTTTTAGTTGAATTATACTAAATACAAAAAAGGGGCAGCAGTTTTTAAAAGTTAGATCAGTGACCAAAGTTTTAATGATTCAAAAGTGAATCTCAAATGGCAGAAACCAGTTTGTACAGCTCAATATTTGTTGTTATGAAAAAAAGGGTATCTCATAATTTGGAACTAAGTTTTAATTTGCATGTCCCAGAGAGACAATTAAAATGTTTATGAGTGTTGAATTAAATTTGACTTATTTCCTTTTTTAATTACGCATAGGTAGCTATTTTCTTTCTGCTCATGTCTCTTCTTTCTTAGCGCTCTGAAGTCCTTCTGTCCCACTGTGATTCCAATGACTGGTGCCTTCCTAATCAGCCAAGCAAAACACTTTGAAATGAGTGACTGAAACTAACAAAGCACTTGCAGAGCTCTGTCTATGAGTAAAACACGACAGCCTGGATTCTGCTGGTCACTGGTTCTTTTTAAACTGGGACTATAAAGAGACACAATAAATTACTGCTGCTGACAATATTGATCATATAATTGGCAAATCATCATAATGCATATTGAATGGTTTATATATAATAAAGACATAAAGATAAGAAAAGGAGCATGTTTACATGCCTGTTTAATACAATAACAAATACTAGAAAAAATCTAAAATGATGTGATATCTGAAAAAGTGGATTTAAAAACAATGTGCTGTCTGAAAAATATGAATCTTACATGCAAATTACATTTAATATCTTATAGTTTCTAACACATATACATAGGATTGTGCAAGCTGTGTTCCAGTGAATATACCATCCCACAGGGCTGTGATGCAGTTTGGTTTTAGGCTTCTGTTGATGGTAACCTGACCTGACAGTATTTTTACTGTCCCCAAGGATGCAGGAAGAAACATCCCACTGACTCGATCAAACATGATCTCAAACATAATTTTTCTTTTCTTAGAAAAAAAGAGGAGTCACATTTGAAAACAAAATTTGCTTCATGACCTTTTCAGACAGAGAGGCACTGCTCTAAAAAGGCTTGAGTCAACAATATCCCATCAATTTTTTAGATAGAGAATTGTGAAAATATGAACCTAACCTTGGTGTCTGCCACTATTTTTCATCATAAGAAATTGTAGAAAAAATATAGTATATGTCAACCTCATATGATATATAGATGAAGCTATTATTTATATATAAAATACACCAATTACATCCTTACCTTACAAAAGAATGCTTGTTGCTGACATTAATATGAAATTTCACTGTATAAAGGAAACAGAAAAAACACAAATAAGGTTGGAGATCAAGGTTAAACAAATTGTTAGTGTTGTCTAATGATCAGGGGAATAATTCAAACAAATATTGTATTTTTAGCTAAACTTATATAAAATCTTTATGTTTTAGAATATACAGAAAATTAATGAAACTATTTTAATGTATTTTTTTATTTACATTTAGATGATTTTAGTAACACATTATTTTGACTCTGAGGACCACTTTGAGATATCTGCAAAGTAAATGCTCTGAAAGATGTGAAACTGTTCAGCTCTTTCAAAGGGCCGTGCATCAATACTTTGGTGCACAGTATGCATGTTTATGTGGGATGTTGTTTGAAGGAGAGAAAACCTGAGAAATATAAAACACGTGGATGATGAGCTGCTGTTTGGGCTTAAATCAGCTTTTGGATGTGTAGCCTACACTATCTGTTTGACCAGCAGAACAAGGGGCTGTGCTCAAGGTGTGATAACATTGGAGTTGTGCATAAAACAGACTTAGTCTTCTAGAAAACTTCTCTAATCAGCCTGATGCGCTTAGTGAGCAAAGACTATGGGAATTGAAGTGAAGAAAGTCTTGTCAGATAATGAGACTTACATCTGTAGTACAGAGAATGTGATTTCTTTGAATCCAGAAGTGGAAGAAAAGCCCATTATCCTTATCACTCCTCACACAGGCGAGATATCAACATTATGCATATTTTGTAAAGCTTTAATCAGAAATTAGCACAATCCCTTTTTTTGGTTTGCATTTCTTATGTCCACTTTCACATTCCATCCCTGCTAATGCACGAGGCCACAGCTTCAATAGGGTTCCCAACGTCATCGATGAACTTGATTTTTTGCAGCTTTTTCACATGTTTCTGAGAAAGTTGACAGTAAATTGAACAGATGGATGATAATCGTGTCTTCTCCCTGGAGACTGTTCTCCACCTCTGGCAGGGAACAACCCTTTTCTCTTTTTTCATCCTACCAAACAACAGACAAAATAAAAAGTGATGGGTGTGGGCAGAAAGGGAAAAACTGTTTATCAAACCACCAACAGACGTTGCAACATTCTGTAATTATAGCTGACATTGATTAGCACTTAGACTAATTGTTGCAGTAAGTGGAGCACAACTTTTTTTTCATTCTTACTGAAATCTTGTCTTATACAAGATAATTTATTAGCCACAAACTGATTACAGTTAAAAACCTCTCCAAATCTTTCACTTTATTCATGTAGTCAAAGAAGAAATATGTCAACAGTAGATTTAGAAAGAAAATGCTGCAACAAGTTTCTCAGTTGGAGTCAGGATATCATTCTAACCAGCAGAACTCTTAAAGCTGTCCCTACATTAAAATATGGTAATCTTTTGGTCACTTGCATCATATCATCATTTCATGGTGTAAACAAGATGGTAATTAATTTTATTTAATCGGTACATGAAACAAAAGGTTTAGAAGAAACAAAAATATGAAAATGTTTCAGTCCTCATCATGATAACACTTCATACAAAATAATTTTAATTTTGTTCTTGTGTTGTTCTAACTGATTGTTCCTGATGAGCAAATTTGGAATGTGAGATTATAGATCTATAGTTATTTCTTGCTGCTGCTAAATGATAACAGTTACTATAATAACAGAAACAAATATAAAATCATTTTCTTCTGCTAGCAACCAAACAACCGAATAATATTAGAGAAAAAAAATTAAATTTCTAACTCAATATCTGACCTCTTCACTGTCAGTATCTTCTTTTTGCAAAACAAAGTAAAGTTTTTTTTTTCAATTTAGGCAGTTTGGTGAGACAATGTGTTCAGTTTCACGGGGCTGGCTGCCTCTTTGGTTCTGGAGGACTGATGCTGAGCACTATGAGAGCTGTGGGGCAAATAACATCCCACACTCTGAGTCTGCAATCATACAGATGAACCAACATGCACCCAAATAAAAATACAATCTATATACTATATAGACTATATATAAAACCTGATTTGTAAAATGCCTAAAGTAACTGGATCAAGCTAGCTATAGCTTTTCTCTACACCTTTAAAGCAACACTGAGGCTATTCAAAAAAGCTTCAAGCATCACTGTCCACAAATGTTCTGTTTGCAAAGGAAAACAGTGATTTATAGTAATCAACACCAAAGGGTTTAAACAGCACAAACACAGTCTAAAACCAATGATGCATGTGTAATAGATGTCCTACATATGCAATGTATGACTGAGCAATGAGCACTGAGTGCATCTGGTTTCAACAAAGTGATGCATCTAAGCGCATTTGAAGCACAGGGGTCATTAGTCTCATTTGTATGAAAAAAAAGCAGCACAGTTGATGTAGAATCACAGTGTAAGAGAAATGGAATATATTTTGTTGAAAACAGAATAGGCATGCAGCTGAAAACTGGTTGAATCCAAACGATGCATTCCTATTAGTGTTACATAAGAGATGTCAACGCCGGCTTTGTAAACAGTCCCCATGATGGTACGGGTTACTCATGCATGTTTTACACCCTGTTATGGTGCGGTGAGATTGGTCTGTAGAATCTCCGGAGGCTGAGGAGTCTCTCCTCTTGTTGGGGTCAATGCATTCAGTCTCCTTCTCAACGTATAAAGCTGCAGAGGATCAGGATCTAGCC
Source organism: Pachypanchax playfairii (assembly GCA_006937955.1). NCBI lineage: Eukaryota > Metazoa > Chordata > Actinopteri > Cyprinodontiformes > Aplocheilidae > Pachypanchax > Pachypanchax playfairii. Next base: position 5,090,936 of record SSNP01000017.1, on the reverse strand, counting down.
TGCTTGTAAGCAAATACTTATTTAGGTAAACATGGCTTTAAGGTGAAGAATAAAAAAAGAGGCTTTATTTATACTGAAACTTAATTTTTACTCAGAAATACCAAAAATCTGTTCTTATTGTTTCCCTTTTGTGCCCTTGCAGAACACAGTGTGCTTGATGGAGTTGCACCTCTTGTTTGTAAAAGAAGCTTGAAAAGGGAATATCAAGATTTTAAGACTTCAGCACATTATGTATCATTTGTTGTCTGTCATTTTACTTCTGGTCAGATCCCAGTGTATTTGTGGCTGGAAATGCCTCTTGTCTCTTTTTTGATAACTATTTCAATTTGTTGGATGTGATAGGATGCAGTGGAGAATCACTTTCTTTGGACTAGCTCTGAACTCAGTATCATGGCATCATGTTGTTTGTATAGTATCAGGTTTACTTGAACTGATATTATTTAAAATATGCATAGATTAAATCTTTTTTTATTCAAATACAAACAGTATAAATATTCTACCCATATTTTAACTCAATTATTCATATCTTTGGTTCCCCATAAGTTCAAAAGGAAACTATTTATCTATCTATGTATCTATCTATGTATCTATGTATCTATCTATGTATCTATGTATCTATCTATCTATCTATCTATCTATCTATCTATCTATCTATCTATCTATCTATCTATCTATCTATCTATCTATCTATCTATCTATCTATCTATCTATCTATCTATCTATCTATCTATCTATCTATCTATCTATCTATCTATCTATCTATCTATCTATCTAAACTTGTATAAAACTTATTTATTCAAATACAAAATATCCTGATGTTGGTTGGAGGGCGGTCTCACAGGCAGCATACAAGCAGGTAGAGGAGATGTGGAAAGTAAAGATTTCTTCAAAGAAATCAAAAAGCAATGCAGAGACAAACAAACATGAGGTGGTGGAGGAACAGACACACAAACACACTGGTGAATCAGTAACAAGGATCAACTAGAGAACAAAGAAAAGCAGGAAGTATTCTGACTGAGCAAAGATAACGACTGTCACGTTGCTTGTGGTTTTGATCAGCAAATTAGGACCAGGTGTGAGAGAAGAGCAGTCTAACAATTCAGGAAACAAACTGTGGAAACACACCAGTATAAGACATAAAACATGAAACAAAAGCAAAAACCAATCTGACAAACAAAACAAAGAAAAGGACCAAAGAACATTAAGCCTAAAAAAATAACAACAAAAATTCTTTGGACACAAACATAAAGTTGTTTTTACAGAACTGTATTTTAAGCTTAGGTTTATGTTGTTAGTTCACCAACTAGACAGCCTACAGTGTTTGCATATTGTCTTTCAAACATTGTTCCTGTATTAGGTTGACAAATTAAGTCCACTGTGAAGAACTGAATGACTGAACAGCAAACTCCATCTCTCCTGTATTTATCAGGGTAGATTATTGTTACTTTACCAAATGCAATCACTCACCTCTAGATTTATTTGTTTTTAATTCAATAGATACTGCAAATGTTTAGCAATTGGAAGAAGACTGCCACATGTACCCCAAAATTTCCATTATGTTTCATTTAGGCTTAACTGAATATCTGTAATAACCAAAATATCTCTTTTGTTGATGCCAGTGTGTGATGAGTGTGTTGTGAAAGTGTGTGTTCCTGCTTACAGATTTCTCCTGTTTTTGTTTTTTTCATTCTTAAATTTGTCAAAGCAGCAAAGAAATTTCAATATCAAAGAAAGACAAAATGAGTAATGAAAATTTCAATTGATTGCTTCATTTATTTAAGTAAAACAAAAGCTATCTAAATAAACCCAGCCTTACGTGAAAATGTAATTGTCCATTGATGGCAGCATCTACGATCAAGCAGTATTTGACAATAAGTCTTCACTGTGGTGTTCTAAAGTCTCAAACCTTAAGGTGGCTTCATGATCCTTTCCAGTCTGATAAATAACAATGTTGTTTTTAATCTTTTCTTGAATAGGGCAATTCATTTTACACAGAAAGCAAAGCTGGTTTGGATCACATTTTCCCCTTAATGAATTAAACCATCATTTGAAAATTGCATTTTGTGTTTACTCATATTATCTTTGCCTGATATTAAAGTTTGTTTGATTATCTAAAATATTTCAGTAGGAACCAAACACAAAAACAAGAAATCTGTGAGAAGGCAAATACTTTTTCACAGCACTGAATGTTTGTGTGTGACCACAGCTCCCCCTCCTCCACGGAGAGCTGAGTAATTTTCTGCTCTAATTCTCTCTTTTAAATTACGCAAGAGGCATAAAATATGAAAAAGAGAGGTATTTTAAAAAAAGGGTCATGTGATTTGCAGCATAAATACTTAACATGCACTTGAAAATAAACATTTTATTATGTCACATGTGCAAATAATGTTTTGCTGTAACTTGATTAAAGCACAAGAGCAGCCCCTTAATATCTTCTTGATCCTTTATTTACCCGTGAAATAAGATGTGATGCAGCCAAACAATAATCAGCCAACCAGTTTTGCATTAATCTGAGTATAATGCAATATACGATTCCTGCTGTGATTGTTCCTGGTTAACCCTAATCAAGCATAGCAAAAGAGTAAAGGTTTGCTTTTTTTCACAAATATGTCATTTTTGTTGTCACGCTCATGTTGAAATTAAGATTTTACTTTTTGAATAGAGCTTATTTTAAAACCAACAAAGCTTCTTAAAATAACAACTGATTATCTTTTTCACCTAAAATTGACCTTTTTATTTGCATTTAAAAGTTGCTTATTAATCTAAAAGTTTTATTTAGGTTATCGTGTTATTCTTTGATAGAATGTCTCACATTTTCATCCTGCATTATAGACAGCGTGTTGTTAGGAATAAATTAATCACTGTCAAATCTGCATCATCTTTGCCTTACCTACCGACATTTATGAGCTGGTATTTCTTCCATGTATTAGTAAATTGCATGCATGCAATTCATTTCCCCAAGGCACCTTGTCGTTTTTCTCATCTGAGTGTAGTGACTGGGGCAGTGAGCTATATGGGAGATATATTAGTGTCCAGGAGCAGAGCACCGAGGGGGTCGGCCCTGTCTCTGTGATTTATTCCAAATTCAAAAGCCCCGTAGGATCGTGTTGTCAATCCCACTGGCAACACCTTCGGGTCACATCAAAGCGCTGAGATGGAAAAACAGATAGTTGTTTACAAAATCGACTGCCTGTTTTGTTCTTTCTTTGGGAGAGAAATTAAAAAGTAAACTGGGGCTGCGGCGGTTATGTTAAATGTGAAAAAGAGTTGACGCATTTTGCAAATCATGCTGCCGTTTTATTGGCCCCAACAAAAGGCGGCATTGCGTTAACATCAATCAACAATGATGGAAGTTTTGCTTGTCGCCGTTTCGCATTTACACTCTCTCGAGTAGATTTACAGTGATTTATTAAAAATGCATTTTCACACACGTGATAAAAGTGCCTTGGTAAGCAGGACTGATTTTAGGAAAAGCAACAGGATGTAAACTTGAAGCACAGGATGCTCAGTCCAACCTAAAAGGCACAGCAGGCTCCTGAATCGTAGTGTCAAATGGATGAGTCATCACTTTTCCTGCAGCAGTGTAACCCAGAGGTCCATAAGTGTATTAATCATCACAAACAATAAATAACATTATGCTTCCATTGTTCTCACATAAGCCAAATATTTCAAGACAAAGTGCATTTTTTAATTTGGCAACCCAATCTTATTTATTTTTAAACTAGTATGAATAATTAGTAAATCACTAAGTCTAATTTTTGTTTTTAATAAGGAAGAAATTCTTATTGTGCAGCACTCTGCTTTGCTGTGATGCTACGGTAGACTGGAACTTCTTTTCTTTAAAATAATCTCACCTTTAGCATCCTGTAAAAGCATAAACCTGTTCTCAGGACAAACTGTTCCCTGTTTAGTTCAACTTAACTATAACAATGTGCAAATTTACGACTCCAAAACAACTAGAACTCAGTTTAAACAGTGAAAGTATCTTCATTCATGTAAAAGATTTGGCCAAAAACTGGTGGAGTCTTCCTCAGCTTATCAGAAATCCTTCTACATTAGATACCTTTGTGCATAACAAAGATAATTTTAGACTTGAGGGGAAACTAGACGGAGTGAATAAGTGGCAAAGTTGGTAAAATAACTAGTATTACAGAAAGTCCATTCTAACTGTGATCTTTAGTCACATTGATGGTTATAGGTGCAGTGGTGTTGGCTCTTAGCACATAAAGCATCTTTTATATCAGGTCTTCAAAGCCCTTATGGTTCTTGTGAGGAGAGACATTTGAAAACACAGTAAAGCTTTCTGTAGAAAAAGTTTTTTTTTTCTTCTTTATCTGGATTTGATGTTTTGTAACTCTTATTATAATGCTCTTATTCATTTGTATGTCTGAATTAAATTGTCCAATTTGTTGTTCAATTATGGGAAAATTATTTGTTGAAAAGTAAAAACACAGCAAATCAAAGATGAACTAATGATAAAAAACTAAGCTAGTAAAACTATCTGTCTGATGGTTACATGACTCAGGAGTCATATGACAATTCTGTTACTCCCAGTCAACACTCTTACCTGAACCCGGTTACAGATTTCTCACCATTTTCGCAGGGATTATTATTGGTGCAGCTAGTGAGTGAGTCACACAGCAAACGTTGTGTCAGTCATTGGTAATGGGGCACCCCGATGCTCTGAAAACTGAAGCAAAGAGCTCTTCAACAAGAATCAAGTATGTCACAAGTTGATAATGGAAATGTGCTGTTATGTTAAGTTTGTGATGGAAACATATATAAAAAGTACAGAAGGATTTAAGGTTTGCACAGGATGTTGGTAAAGATGGTCAGATTATCAAACAGAGATGCTTTAAATTTTAAATAATACTGTTATATTTTTTTAGCAGTCATCTCTGGTTGATTCAGCAGACCATCAGTTCAAAATTTATTCAGAGTTACTCCACATTTGTTTTCTTCTACCAACAAAAGCCACCAGCAGACATCATCCTCACATTCACATCCATACTGTGATCCCAGTAGGGAGCATCCATCCCAGTTTGATTTAATCATTCAGACAGGCAAGTGCTCCATGCATTATAAATAGAACGGCGCTCTCAGCCTCTCAGGATTGTGCTGTGTCTCACCAGTCGCTACAGGTTTGAGATTTTGAAATGCAGCAAACGTGTGAAGTCAGCAATGTAATTCAATCAAAGTGATTGGATGTTTTTTTTTTCCCTTTTGTTTTAGATCACAGGACAATCCCAGTTAATTTGACAATAACTTGTTGTTTGTGTACATCTCCATATTTAAGTAAAACTAAATTAAAATCTTGTTTACTACGACAGGATCAAAGCAGATTTGCTGTTGCTACAATTTTAAGTTTTATGTTCACACTAACTATGCTAGTGACATGTTCTTCTCTCCCTCGCAGTGACATAAAGACTATTAAAATTTAAAGTCATCCTGGATGCTGTCGGCAGTTTTCCTGGCAACTCTGCAACATTACAGCCCCTGAGTATAAGTGACTGACTTTGATGCACACTATTGCTGTCCCTCTAATTTTTCTTCTGCAGCTAAAAAAAAAATAAAAAAGATTAGACTCCAAAGCAAGAACTGATCTGAACAAGAACCCCTTTGATTATTTAAATCCTAACCTGTTTCTCTTTAAATGAGAAAATCTGCTATTAATCTTCAAGAATTTTCTATTCAAATGTCCGCACAGCCTGGACCATCCTTCTCTATCAGACCTTCAGACCTCTGAAAGACTTCTTTGTGTCGTTCTCTCTGATTTCAACTTTGATACAGAGTCAAACTGATTGCACCATGAGAAACTAAAGGTGATTATCCTGATAGACTAGATAGAAAAAATGTACCCTATTATGTGAGGTGAGAAAAGGTTGATTAAAATGAGTTTCCAGTTAATTCTACCTCCATTTTCCTAAACCCAGCTTTGCCTTATACCCCGTACTGCCCAAGGCCGTCTGTCACTTAAAAAGCTGAAATATACTTTGTATTTGCAAATTTTATAAAAAAAAAATGCAGAACAGAATGATTGATTAATTTAATCAAACTACAGTTTCAGCCAGCTTTTCAAGCTGTTCTGCATATATGTTTCATTTATTGATTATGTTCACAGCGTCAAACAAATATATTTAAGAAAAACAGTCAATTGGAATTTTCTGAAGATTTGATCATTTATTTTTATTTAGAGTTTGGTCAAATTTTATTGGTCAGTGGACAACCAGGATGCTGCAAGTGTTGTTTGTTTGCAGCGTGATGAATTTTAAATCTACTTGTAGGCTGTAAAAAAACACACTGTTTCAACCACAGCTCAATCATTAGAGAAGTGTTGTGTTGTAAATTAATCTAATTATGTAGCACTTGTTGTGTATAAAGTAGTTGATTTCTGCCAGCGAACCGTTCAGTACTTTACTTCAGTGGAGTTTTACTAATCATGACTCTAAAAATGATTTGTATCAAAATAATTGAGGTAGAAAAGACGATTGGAAGTATAAGTATCAGTGGACCTGATGTGTTTCTGTTTATTTCTCAGCTGTGTGTGATGTGGCTGTGTTTTATTTGCATTAGGGGGCGGGTAACAGATATCAGTTCCCTTTGGAACATGTTTTATAGCCAGGAGGGAACAATTGTACATAAATCTGTCGGCTTGTGATTGAATCTGCCAGATCACATGTTACTGCCAGATCTGAACAGGCTTAAACGTTCTACAGTGACATTATATGTGTTCAATTAACATATTGCATTGGTCAAGGTTATTTAAAATTATATTTTTAGTTTTCTTTAAGTGCTTATATCCTAAATTCAGCTTTAAAGGTGCTCAACAAAGATAAGTAAATTATTAAATTAAACTAAAATGTGACTGAACTGTAAATGCTTGTTACTTTGCTGGTTCAAAACAAATACCATTCCTTCTTACCCCCACATTTTTATATATTTTGCCTGAGATAAATAACAGCCAAAACACATTAGAGACATTTTCTATTGTGAGTAATCCAGAGGAAGTGCTGCCCCCAGCAATGTCAGAGTAAGTTACAGTCATCCAGAAATAGGTACTGAGAATAGGAGGTGAACATGTCATCCTGACTCAGGTCAAGCTAACAGGAGCTGTGCAGAGAGAACAAAAGCAGCCTAACTGCTTCCCTCAGCCACAGAAAACCTTTGTTTTATGCAGTAGGCTATAATTTCAGCTCATGTGATCCCCAATCAGATCAAGTTTTCAAACATGTTCTCTATCACCAACCACAGCAGTCTGGCAGATGGGATTAATATTTCTTGGATGAGAGAATCAGGTGAGATCATTTCTTAGAAAAAAATCTCAATTACTTTCTTCTTTCAGCACAAAAGGTTGAAGAATTTTAGACAAATAATATTCTTTATCATGTGCTCTTTTTTTTTTTTTTCTAAACAGGCTTTGCAATTGCATCATAAGTCTCCAAACACCCACAACTGACAATATGATGGAGGTTCACAGAAAACAACTGTCCACAAAACCCGGATCAGACAAAGAAACCTGAAAAGAATATTTCATCTTGAATTTCTATCAACTGCTGAGAGATGAAACACAGCTTGTGCTGAGAGTGGGCAAACATTGTGTCACGGCACAGATGACTCAAAGGAAAAGTCAAATGTTAGAATTTTTGTGTTTGTTTAAAAAATACCGCTTCTGCTTTATATATTTTTTAAGCTCAACATTTAATAGTATTTTAGATTGAGGTCATAATTTAAACCTCTTACTGTAGAAATGCTGTTTTGTTCTCCATCTCAGACATAATGTATGAAACTATAAAAACTTTATATGCATTCAGAAATATAGATGTACATTCACAAGATAGCCATATTTATTTTATTTTAAGACACTAGACTTCAGTTAAATTTAGAAAAGGCTGGAGGCCAGTTTCACAGCAGCACAAAGGTATGTTTTATGTTTCCTTGAGTTGTAGGTGTGTAATGACGTGCATGTTATTTGAGGTTATGCACAGAGGTAAGTGTCTGGTGTTAACCCTGAGCTGGACCAGTGACCTTTACAAAGCATAACCTGCCTCTGGCTAGATGACAGCCTGATTTAAGCTTCAGCTCTCTACCATAGATCAACATTTAATTGCTTTTACACATTAATCTTTGACACAGTATTAAAACATACTTCTAATCACAAATGCATTTAAATAAATAAATACATCTGAAGGTCGATGAATGCTCATACATGTACTTACAACATTATGGGGCTTTTACTTCTAACATTTACAGCACAGTACTGTTTTGTGTTTAGTCTTCCACATGTGTGTTTATGTTTTTGTTGATTATTTTCATTTATTTATTTAATACATCTTTTTCCATATTACTAAAAATTATATACACCTTATAAATGCAAAACTCAGTCCTTCACTTTTTATTGATGATTCTGTTCAGTAAAACTTTTTGTAGAATAGATTTTTTATTTGAGCCTGTTCTGTGTTTTTTCCTGTAGCATAAAAACTGCTGCTATGTGCAATTAAACGACCTTGCATGGCACCCGAAAGTCTGATGATGGCCAGAGGTCATAGAATCTCCTGTATTATCACGGCACAGACTTAAATCATAGGAAACAGAACAACTTTGTTAAGGAGAGCCTCATTCTGCTCGGTGAACATTTGTCTGACTGCTCTTTTATTTATCCACAAATTATAGATTATAGATAATGATGATGATATATATAGTAAAAAGGTGGAATGATGCAATGGAAACACTACAGCAGTTTACATGAACAGCGCATGTGAAACAAACTGTAAAAAAGACTGAAAATAAAACAAACTAAATGAACAGAAAGTCAGAAAGAAGTTAAATCTTTTTTTTTTTTAATAAGACAGTCCGATTGGTTTATTTGCATATCAAAGGCATAAGAACAAAAGAAGTCAGCGGGAAGCTTCATTGACACTTGGTGAACCCAAGGAGGGATTTTACAAAAATCTCTGTAGCATTTAAGGATCCTAAATGAGTGTTGATGACCTAGAAGGAGGCAGGTGAATACAGCAGATAAATGGACAGCAAACAGTGGACATCTCAGGGTTGAGGATGTTTTCATAACGGCTGGTCACAATCAAAGATAATTTCAAGTTTTGAAGGAAGATTGGGACGGCGGTCATCAGAATAGAGATACTTCAATTTCACAGGAGTTATCTGGTCACATCCAGAGATTTTATGTGAACTTAATGGTTGAATAGTGGAACATTCTTGCAATAGCTTTTTATATAATTTCACTGTATAAAACCATAGCAATATTGTTTTGATGTTCAATACTTTAATGGCTGTTTAATTTCCTCCCATATCAGAATTTTTAACAGTCAGATGGAAAAGATTTTTTTTAAACTGAATAACAAGGTACTTTATTGTCCACATTTGCGTGCAGCTAACCATTCATGCTCAAGCTGTATGTAATTGGCAGTCACCCTGTGGTTTTGTGCAATTTCATTGCGACCCTAACCCTGGCTATTATAGTTAGATTAACACATTTAAACAAAACAGTTGCTGGGTTGTTACTTGAAACTTTATTGGACAGTAATAAATGTCTATAAAGTATAACTAATGGTTTACGTGAGGGAACCGGAACGCCTACACAGACAAATTCAAACAATAATATTATAAATCAGCAGTTCTAAAATCTCCGAACAATGCTGCTGAGGTGCTCAATATAAGTTCTAAAATGTGTCATAGTTGCACAGACATAGTTGTTTTAAACATCTGGCAATTGATTTTTTTCTTTAAAAATATAGTAACTTAGAAAATAATTTATAACATAAAAAATGAGAAAACCTTTCTTTCCCTTCCAAGACACTGAAGAATATTCCCTTGTCTCAAACACACTGTTGGCAGACCTAATTATGTGCTACGAAATTCTGCTGCTTTAAAACGGAGCCAGTGGTTAGCTAACAATCCAATGCTTAACAGGCAAACAACATGATACCCCTTTAACACAAAATCAATCAAATCTCTAAGCAGCAAATCAATCATCCACATCAAATACATTCAGCTGAGACAATAATTTTGTCACTTTGTTTTGAGTGAAAATAGGTTCTTAAAAACTTTTAAGGCTGCAAGCTATGGGTCTCCAATATGGCTGTCAGGTGTGTATTAAATCACCCAGATGAGAAGTGCTAGAAAAGGAAGAAATGCCAAGCTTACTTTGTTCCCCCATGATGTTGTCGAATATAATCTTCCAGCTGTAAGTTATTCAGCTGAAGAATAACAACCCCATGATAACACACCCAGACCCCTTTCTCCCCTCTGTGTCTCTGACAGCACAGATGCTCACACAGGCTGGGACTGGTCATACAGTGTCACTCACAATCAGTCGCTCAGTGCCAAAGTGCATTCATCCAGAAAATGCCAGATTTCACTATAATCATTTTTTTTTTTTTCGTATTCTATCTTCATCTCTTCATACTTATCTCAAATTCTGAAGATGAGCTATTGAAAATCTTGACCTTCTGGATGACAGTTATTACTGCTTGAAGATTTGTGTGTGTAGTGAGTTTGTGAAGTACAAATGTCTGGAGACTGCACAATTTTACTGAAGCTTGTTATTATGTTTAGCATTTATTTGGTTAAAACTGATGATTTGACTCAATCTATGAAAAAAACACAATTGTTTACAACCCATCTAAAAGGCACATATGTAAATTGTATATACAGACACACACATATAACATACAAAGTAAGAATAAGGGGGAATTAATGATAATTATGCTATGCCAATAACTTGGGCAACTTAACTTTGTTTAAAAAACTCTGACCTCACACAGAAAAAAAGAGTACTCCAAATATGAGGGTTGATTTAAAAACATTTCCAAAAAAAAAGGGCATGAAACAAGTTATGAAAGATTGATTCTAAATTTATTTACAGCACGGGGTTAGAATTAATGGATTCAAACAAAGGAACTGACAAACAAACCCAAAAAATAGATAATTAAAATACAATGTAACAACAACAACAAATTAATTGCATAACTATAACGATGGAGGAGGGTAAGGGTAAAGCCTAAATCTAAGGCTCTATAAGGTTAATAAAGAAAACCATACTGTCACAGTTCTGGGTCAGTTACTGGCTCAGGAGATTCATCTAATCCAAGCAAAAATGGTCCAACTTGTTTGAAGCAGCTGGCGAGCCTGATATAATTTCCTTTGACTTTAGGTGGCTTCTCCCACTGACAGAACAAATGGTGGCATGTTTATCTTGTTTTGGTCTGGATCACTACTGCTTGTCTGACAGGATGGTCAGTGGTACCAGCAGGCTGTAGTGGTGGGTTTCTGTTGGGGTTTGGGGTTTTTCCCTGTGTCATTATCCATGGTTTTCCTTACCTTCTCAGTTCACTCAATTCTCTCACAGCTGATGATCATCTGGTGATTTAGTCATCCTGCACAGCTGCACCCACTCAGTAATCAACCTCCTGGCAGAGATATTCTCCCTGGTTTCTCTGTCAGTGGTCAGATTCTTCTGTTTGGTTTGGTTTTGTTCTCTCACTGTGATGTCTTTGTTCTAGTCAGAACTAATCTTGTAAGTAGTTTTTGCTGCCTTGTCAAAATTGTCATTTTCTGTACCAAAATTAAAGTTTTGTTTCTGTTTAGGCTCTTTGTGTTTGCCTGCACTTTGATCTATTAACCACACATTATGACAGTGTCCAAAAACTTTATAATAAATCACAGGACTCTTGAAACTGGTGCATAAAAACTCTGAAACATTCAGACACTCAATCACACAAAGTTCCAAAAGACTAAAAAATAAAACAACAGAAAGGAACCAGTGATGTTTCTGTTTCTAGGACAAGATTAAGAATCTGGAGCTGATAACTGATATTCATTAGAGAGTGAAATCTTTACTTACTTCAGAGTTTGGGCTGCATGTTGATGCAGTTGGTAGTTTTGTTGTCTTGCAGCAAAAAGGTCCTGGGTTTAAATTCAGCCAGGTCCTTTCTGCATGGAGCTTGCATGTTCTTCTTGTCACATGTGCGTTTTGTCCAGAGAACTCTGGCTTCCTCCCACAGGCCGAAAATCTGCACAAGGTTGACTGGTAACTTTAAATTGGCCCTAGGTGTGTGTGAGTGGTTGGTTGTCTACATGCAGCCCTGTGATGGACTGGTGACCTGTTCAGGGTGTACCTCGGTTCTGGACTGCTGGAGATAGACACCAGCTCCCTGTGGCCCTAAACAGGAACAACTGAGTACAGAAAACAACTGACTGACTTCAGAGTTGAATTTGTTTAAACTGGGTACCTGTTTTTCCATCCAGAAATAAAGAAATACAAACGAACAATCTTAACACATTTTTGCAGACCATCAGCTGTAGGAAAAGTCTGCAACAACTCTAAGATAAAATTGATCATCATGAAACTTCTTCATGAAAAAACATGATTTAAAAGATCCTTAAAAACTCAACAAACCAGAAAATAACACATCCTGTGGTGAAAGTAACTATAGATTGGCTTTGAATGAAAATAAGAATTTAAACTTTTTTTCCCCTTCCCAAGTCTGTTAACCAATATATTGTATTGTTCTCTATTAGTTTTCACCCACCTTAATGTTTTATCACTAAACATGGAAGGGAAGGGAGAGTAACTTCACATCTGAAGTAAAAATAATAGTATTTTTTTGCCATGGGTGGCAAAACATCACAAGACCATGTTGCTCCTCTAAAGCTGAAAGTTAGAATATTGGCTGAATATTCTAAAAAAAGCATTTTAAAAATGTTGTAATAATTAAATATAACTTGGAGAAAAAACTTGCTCAGACACAAGAGAGGCTTTTTGCAAAGCTAGAACTGAATATTATTCATCCCTAATAGAGGAGCAAACAATCCCTGATTTCTTTTTAGTACTGCAGCAAGAACCATGAAAAGTTCAAGCACTGTTAATAGCTCTCAGTAGTGCTGACTACATGAAATGGTTCATAAATAAAATGATTTTAATCAAACAAAAAATCCATTCTGCCCTTCCCACTATTTTATCTGGGTCTTTATAAAGTGATGCTGATTTAGAAGAAACATTATAACCTGATTTGCTTTCAGCATGTTTCTGTACTGTTGTGCTCTCCAATTTACCAATGATAAAAGGTTCATCTAAATGTTTGTTCCCATTCCACTCAAACTGGATAAGGAGTTTTTTTCAGTCAGTCAATGTCTTTTTTAAAATAATATTTACCTCAAGTTTTTAAGGTTGTTGTATTTGAACATTTACTTAAAAATGGATTTCTCCTCCCATTTGAATGACAACTAGCCCAACCCTTCTATGTTTGTCTGTGTCAGTTTCCTGTTCTCTGAGACTCTAGTCAGTCGAGGCAGAAAGCCATCAGTGTTGTTAGTTCATGTCTGCTCAGTATGGGGGATTGTGTTGAAATGCAGATTTGTTGCAATCTGCTGGTTTCCACGGATTCCAAATATATCTTACTAATTGGCATTTTATAATTTACTGAATCTGATTCATATTACAACTTTGAGATAAATTTTGTTGTGAGTTGACAATATGTAAATAAACTCAGTTCAGTTGACTTTAACTGAACACTTTTTACTGTGATTATGAGTATGACAGTGATGCTGCGAAGTATGATGTGCTTGTTCTGACTTCTTCAGCACAGCTGCAGGACTTCCACATTCTTCGCTTTTGTACGGTTTTTAAATGACACAGTTACTTGCTGACAAGTGGTTTCAGAAAAAGCAAAACAAACAAGAACATCGAACCATAGATAACTAGCTAGACAGAGCCACTAAGCAATGACTCTGTCAAAGAAGCTAGCAAATACCCTGTTAGAAACACAATAACATAATGAGGATTTTCATATTTTAGGCATGGTCATGTGTATAGAACTACTGTGTATTTAACATTCTTCTTAGAGAGATAATTTTCTTTTGTAGAATATATTTAATGCATCTCACATGACATGAGAGATAATGTACAGTGGGGCAAAAAAGTATTTAGTCAGCCACCAATTGTGTAAGTTCTCCCACTTAAAAAGATCAGAGAGGCCTGTAATTTTCATCATAGGTATACCTCAACTATGAGAGACAAAATGAGGAAAAAAAATCCAGAAAATCACATTGTCTGATTTTTAAAGAATTTATTTGCAAATTATGGTGGAAAATAAGTATTTGGTCAATAACAAAAGTTAATCTCAATACTTTGTTATATAGCCTTTGTTGGCAATGACAGAGGTCAAACGTTTTCTGTAAGTCTTCACAAGGTTTTCACACACTGTTGCTGGTATTTTGGCCCATTCCTCCATGCAGATCTCCTCTAGAGCAGTGATGTTTTGGGGCTGACGCTGGGCAACACGGACTTTCAACTCCCTCCAGAGATTTTCTATGGGGTTGAGATCTGGAGACTGGCTAGGCCACTCCAGGACCTTGAAATGCTTCTTACGAAGCCACTCCTTTGTTGCCCGGGCGGTGTGTTTGGGATCATTGTCATGCTGAAAGACCCAGCCACGTCTCATTTTCAATGCCCTTGCTGATGGAAGGAGGTTTTCACTCAAAATCTTACGATACATGGCCCCATTCATTCTTTCCTTTACACGGATCAGTCGTCCTGGTCCCCTTGCAGAAAAACAGCCCCAAAGCATGATGTTTCCACCCCCATGCTTTACAGTAGGTATGGTGTTCTTTGGATCCAACTCAGGATTCTTTCCCCTCCAAACACGACAAGTTGAGTTTCTACCAAAAAGTTCTATTTTGGTTTCATCTGACCATATGATGTTCTCCCAATCCTCTTCTGGATCATCCAAATGCTCTCTAGCAAACCGCAGACGGGCCTGGACGTGTCCTGGCTTCAGCAGGGGGACACGTCTGGCACTGCAGGATTTGAGTCCCTGGCGGCGTAGTGTGTTACTGATGGTAGCCTTTGTTACTTTGGTCCCAGCTCTCTGCAGGTCATTCACTAGGTCCCTCCGTGTGGTTCTGGGATTTTTGCTCACCGTTCTTGTGATCATTTTGACCCCACGGGGTGAGATCTTGCGTGGAGCCCCAGATCGAGGGAGATTATCAGTGGTCTTGTATGTCTTCCATTTTCTAATAATTGCTCCCACAGTTGATTTCTTCACACCAAGCTGCTTACCTATTGCAGATTCAGTCTTCCCAGCCTGGTGAAGGTCTACAATTTTGTTTCTGGTGTCCTTTGACAGCTCTTTGGTCTTGGCCATAGTGGAGTTTGGAGCGTGACTGTTTGAGGTTGTGGACAGGTGTCTTTTATACTGATAACGAGTTCACACAGGTGCCATTAATACAGGTAACGAGTGGAGGACCGAGGAGCCTCTTAAAGAAGTTACAGGTCTGTGAAAGCCAGAAATCTTACTTGTTTGTAGGTGACCAAATACTTATTTTCCACCATAATTTGCAAATAAATTCTTTAAAAATCAGACAATGTGATTTTCTGGATTTTTTTTCCTCATTTTGTCTCTCATAGTTGAGGTATACCTATGATGAAAATTACAGGCCTCTCTGATCTTTTTAAGTGGGAGAACTTACACAATTGGTGGCTGACTAAATACTTCTTTGCCCCACTGTAGATAATCTCTGTAATCAAGTATAACTAAAAGAGCCTTCCTATCATGCCTAACTGGATATCAAAGTATGCATGATCCTTTGTGTGATGTTAGAATGTAACCCAGTAGCAGGTACAGACTGCACTGAAGATGCCCGTGCAAAGTTAAAGCTGAATATGTAATGGAAAAACGGGAATAAAAAGCCAAGTCTGTGCCTGGAACCCTGGATTTGATCAGCATATTAATACAGCATAGTGATTATACTCTGCTGGCAGTAGCTCAAGGCCGGACATTTAATGAAAGGCCGCAACTGACCTTCCAGCCAAGCAGAATAGCATTATACCTTAAATAGAAAGTTCACTATCAGCACTAAATCTTTGAATGAAATCATATTTACATAATTAGAATTTTGATCTTCAAAGATGTCTGTTTATGTGCTCCACTGTTTTGTAATATTTGCCGCAGGATGTCAAAAACTTCCACAGAGGACAAACAAGGGACATATAATAGAAAAGAGACTGCAAAAAGTAAGAAGAGTTCAAACCAGAAGGGACACCTTTCCGTTAAGAGCATCTGATTTAATGGAGCTGCTGCAGAGAATTTACTGTCAGCCACTTGCAGTATATAACTGCTGTATAATTTTTTAGCTCTTATCTACCCATGTAACGCACGCTGATCCAGGATAATGGCATTGTTTGACGAGGCAGCCAAGAGAGCAGACTGCAGAGTCAGAAGATAATGTACATTATTCACACAGGCACTATGAGGGGTGTGTTTAACTTAGTTATTTATTGGTCAGGGAAAAAAGGGATAAAAACTACACTCATATATTTTCACTGATTGCTGTGTTACATGCCTACTGTTTACATGCATGGGTAGATCCAGACCAGAAGAATAACAACCCCACCAAAAGTGACTGGTACCAAAATGTCCCTTGTCTAATGGGTAACTGCTCTTTTTTGTAGATGACTGAAAGTTACAAATAATGGTTCTTTAACAATGTACTACTGATGTGTTCTGATATAAGACAATTAATAGAAAGTAAGTATTTAAACAAATATATAGTGAACTTAGAGCAGCTAAAAGATCTAAAAGCTTTTTTGGGCAGAAATTTTGATGGAAATATACTAAATTCAGAGAAGGCACGTCTTTCCGAAGATATAAATGTAATTAATTCCTGAGAGACAGACATATGGCTTGAAAATAACCAAGTAAAACTAAGCTGTTGTTACCAGTAACTGTTTAACACTGTGTTAATCAATCCAAGCAACAGTGTATAAAACAGGACGGTATTTTTTCACTTCTAGCTTAAAAACACAAGATTATCCACATAACAACAAAACTGTCAGAGCAAAATAACAGCATGTGAGGTGAAGAGGTGAAGACCGAGTGGAATCATTTGGATGCTGGGGAGCAGAAATCATGAAAATGCATGGCTGCAAGAGAATAATGGTTCTTTACTAACATTCCAGAGCATAGCTATAAACTGAAAATATCACACTGACAGCACAGAGGGTAATGATGTGATATAAAATGAAATTCTTTAAACTGGGTATGTATCCAATTCCATTCTGTCGCTGTTATCACAACTTTGTCACATTTGTGCATCATGTCCCGACACTCTTTAATCCCTTGTGACAAAGTCTGCAAATGTACTTTTTTATGTTCCTTCTTATTTCATCAAAGAAGCCCACAGTCAGGATCAGAATCCCGAACTCTGCCTCTCATATATTGATATTAGTTGGCAGCTGCACTTCTTCTCTTCTCCTCTCACATACTGCAGCAGAAAGTAAAAGGCAAATCTCTTTTTTTTTTCCTGTCTGGGTTCACATTTAGACAAACTTGGAGAGTTCTAGTCCGTTAATTGGACTGTAATGGGTAGATCTTTTTTTCTGAGAATCTTTCTGTAACGGTGGCCTAAGGCAATGCTGTCCAGCTAGCAGCAATGGGCTTGCAAGCTGATGATGGAGTATTGCAGGGAGGAATTTGATTGTGCTCTCTGAGAGCAAAATCCAACATACAGGTGATGGCTTAACTCACCTCAGGCATGTAAGCTATTTCTTTACTTTTTTGGAACAACACTTTTCTTTGATGCCTGTATGGAAGGAGACATTTAGCATGTCATTGGCTCTGAAATGATAGTGATAAATCAATAAAATCATCTGTTATATGACATTATTCAGCCATGAGTGAATGCTGATGATGATTCTTGTACTGGCAGAGTGACCAAAGTGTGGAGAATGACTTGGCAGCTAAAGACATCATGCAGGTTATAGTATTCCTCTTGGTTTTTATGTTTAAGAAAATGTTCTGTAGCAAAAAATAAAGGATTTTGGCAAGAACAGAAAGACGTTTAAGCGAGTACAAGGCATCACTTAAGAATAATTCAACATACAACTGCTAAATTTATGCCAAAATTTAAACAAACAACATTGTTTAATCAGAGAATTTGCATGCAGTTTTTGGATGGGAGCAGAAAGACTGTACAGGAAGGGAGGATGGATTTTCTTCTAGACTGAGAGGATGAATCTTTCATCCAGTAACAGCAAAGTCTGTCTGTACACTCCGCAAAGAGATGCGCCTGGATTTGTTGTGTGTTTGGATTCCACTATTCATCACTTCACACATCCTCAGATCACTGCCAATACCACACCTCATCCATGATACAGCTGAACGGTGCGACTGCTGCCACTGCTTTCAGCCCAGGGAACCAAAGCCAGTGATTTACAATCTAGCTGTATTTTGTCTCACTTGGGTGCACACTACCAGCCACTGTGTTGCCCTGTCAGAAGCTGCCTCACAATACTTGTAATTCAGCATACCTGTGAGGTGGAATCTCTAACTCATTTATCAGAGGACACCCTAATCTGGTTGTGTCTCCTGTCTGCCGCTGAAACAATGAGCGAGATGAGTGTGATGAGGCAGAACAACAGAATATCTGCAGCGTCTGGCTAATCAGATAAAAGTTTTGCAACTACCCAAGGTTTCTTTTGATTTAAACTATTTTGAGTCCTAATGAAAGTCACTCATAGGTGATTACATGATTTTTTTGTGGTGCTAACAATATAAACATAAGATTATCCCCTTTTATGTCACTGAAATCTAAAGGATAAAACTATTAACATAAAAGCATTTCACAGTTTGAATGTCTTACTTCTAATGGTTTACACAACTGCTTATTTATTTTTGCTTTGTTTCATCTGTGTTTTTAAAGCAACGCATAAACCAAAATTAATGCATTATGAAAGTTTTACCACAAGTGCCTGCTAGCCAAATGGTCTCCCCAGCGTGCCGTTTCCTTTTACTGATTTAAAAATGCAATTTTATGATTCTTTGAGCACATTTCTTGAATAACCCATTTTCAAACAGTTTTCTGTATTCACATCCTAAGGGGTCAAGTTCTTCCTTTGTATAAAATGGGCATCTTTTCAGGATAAATAGGCATTAAACATGTTTCAGAAACAATGGAATAATGTGTTTATGAAACCCTGTAAATAAACTCATAAATAAACTTCTAACAGTCTGAAGTGTTTTCCAGGCTTACTGACCTCTGGTTACGTCACGCCAGAGGAAACTGAACAGACACACGATGCAGACACATTACAACGCCTCAGGAAACAGTGCTGGATTTCCTCTTTTACTTTTGACTTGTTGTTTTCTTTATGTGTGGAGTTTATACCACACGTTGACTGAGAGAGATCTGGATTATGATTGAAACAAAACTCTCCTGTCTTTTATACATTTCTGTGTGCGTAGTTTTATTTGCTGCAGAGTTGTCTCATGTCACATGTTGATCCCAAACTTTCACATGCAATTTTATCAAAGAGAAATAATAATAATAATAATAATAATAATAATAATAATAATAATAATAATAATAATAATAATAATAATAATAATAATAATAATAATAATAATAATAATGGTTTAACATATGAACACAAATGTTTCGCTTATTTATGTGAAGCATCTAATTTTACTCCTGCAGAGAAAAAGAAAAGGTAAGTAAAATGGTCTATTTAGTTTACACAGCTACAATTTGTGGGTGTTGTGGGAAATGCTCAGGAGTTCTGGGAAAAAAACAAGGAATATAAAGTTATTTCCTGCTCAGACATGAGTTTGCAGATCTTCATATTTATGTAAGAAAATTAGATTTACTCACTAGTCTGTTCTTTCTCTTTCAGGCTGTCATTTTTTCTCGGTCTGGTAACTTGAATTACATCACATTATGTCTACGGTGGCTGCTGATACTCAAACAACCTGGAACTGTACATCTGTAATGTGCACATAATGATGAAAATGCTGAGATCCATAACAAAAAGGAAGGACCCCAGACTAGGAAGTATTGATGCTTCAATCTCAAACAACCTGCCTCTGTGTTGCAGCTCATGAGTGAGTGATGAGAACCAGTTCATCCGAGAGTTGTTGCTTTTTTATCCCATCCAACCATCCTGACTGATTTTTTGGGGGAAAACACAAGAATTATGCCATTAAGTTATAAAAAAAGACTTTTACTAGAACAGACATACCTTTCTAAGACAGACTAAGCACCTGCACTTGGACATGATGTGCAGGGGAAAGTAAAAACACCAGTAAAATGAATCAGGTAAGAAAACAAAAACAAATTAAAAAATAATCCAACATAACAAAAAGTCACAAATCACAGCAATTCTAAAAAAAACTTTTCTTCTGCAGTATTTGCAAAACTTCTAGTACAAACAAACAGATTTTTGTAAATATAAAAGAATTAAAAATATAACCTCTTGCAGCACAATGCAGAGCAGCATAAATCATGTCACCATAATGTACGGTAGATTTGATTATGCTAAATTTAATGTGCCATAGGCATTTAGACTGCAAATGTAATTCTTTGTGCCAAGCAGAAGTCGAGCCGTACTGTGTACACACTATAAAGTTCAATATTACAGACAGAATGATAAAAGGTTTCAGAAAAACAAACAGAGGGAAAAAAGGTTTAAACAACTCTACATTGACAGAGATGACATTATTACAATTTATTTATTTATTCCTGGGTTAATAGCTCAGATGCTACCTGAACTCATGTTTATGCTTTCACTGTGAGGAAACGAACATGTGTGCTTGTTAAATTCCTGTTTCTGGTAAGTTCTGGTGAATCTTTAAGGAGCTTCCAGGAGTTTCCAATGAGTAACAAAGTCTTTTAAAACAAAAATACACACAATAAAGCCTTGAGTTTTCAAGCTGAACAAGCATCACAAATATAAAGTAAAGTAAAGAAAGAGAAATATGACAAAAATAACAAAATAAGAGTTCAAGGACATTCATAAAGCAGATAATACTTAGCACAAAAATACTAAAAACATTTACAATTGAGTGGGTCACAAAAAGGAAAAACAGTTAAGGAGTGTTTCTGTTATATATTTAAACTAAAACCACTTAGTTTTGTCATCTTGGTTTGAGCCAAACCACATTTTCCAGTTCTGTATTACGATATAAAAGCCTGTTTTGAATATTACTCAAACAATGATATCATTGAAAATCACACATGGACTAATGATGAGTGCAAAGTTTAACTTAAGGGTTAGTTTCAGAATTTTAAAAAAAACAAACTCAAAATTAATGTCATCACATTCCTGTTTTCTAATTCTTTTGAACAAGCTGTATGTGCTTTTCAGCATCATGTCTTACCACTATGTTAAAAACTGAGTTTATACTTTTCATGTCTTTAGAGAATATGGACTTAGAAAGATATTGGAAAAAGGACTCAAAGGTTATGAAGCTTTATGAAGTTAGAAACAGGTGAAACAATCCAAAGAGATAAAAACCTTCACATCCTCCCACAAAGGATGATCATAGAATAACAATAATACTTGGAAACACAACTATAATACTAAAAGACCAGAAAAGAAAGAAAAAAAATGTTCCCTGTCCTGCTGTGAACAAATTCAGCAATAGTTTCACATTATTTTGTAACTTTTAGAATAATTGGTCTTTCAAACTCTGAGTCTGAGTTTTGACACATATTTCATGCCAGTGAAAGATTTAAAATTATATTCCATGATGACAGTTTCTGTTCCTGTGGTTCAGAACTATTTGAACCGATCATGAGTGGCTCACTGCTGATTAGAGAAGTTGCCATGAAAGTAAAACAAATCCACATCCGGCTGCTCCATACAGACATATGCTGAGATTTGTTTTTATAAATATTTCAATTTCCAACAGTAAATGGAGATATAATTGAATTAATAATGCTCAAGATGTTACTCCTGATTTTCACTCATTTATCTTTTTCATTTCTCACAAAAAAGACAAAGTAAGAGAACTTCAAATGCTCTGCATGGCTAATATTCTAAATAATTAGTCAAAGCATGTAAAACTTAAACAAAAGCATACACATTGAGAAAGAATTCACAAATCCCCTGTTCATTAAATGAACTAAAAACAAGAAAAAATCAAAGATAACAAAAAAGTTTGAATGAAAATTGACTTATTTGTGCTCATGTCAAGACAAACTTGTTGTTCTGTAAAATAAAAAAAGCAACATCACTGTGTGACCCACAAACTTCACTTAGTGTTTTCTTCACTCTTCCTGACTTTCATTTTGATGTGAACTTCAAATTTTTTTTAATAGTGTTTGGAATTATTAAAATCTAAATATTACTAGTTTAAAAAAGACAAAATAAATATTAAATAATGTACAAATTAAAAACACAAATGTTAAATTCAAAAATGAAAAGAAAGTGTCAAAGCTGAATAACATAAGATATGGTGCAAGAAAACAACGTCCTTTTAAATGGACGCAGGTTCCCAGGAGGATGTGGACATGATTTTGGAGTGTTTACTTTATTTGCTGATTTTTATTTATAAAATCAGAACATCTGTTGGCTTATAAAACAGATGTTGACTTCACAGAAACATAGTTCATAGGATGGATGCCCAAAGCAGAAAGACAAATTGTTTTCTCTTTAGTTACCTTTGAAACATTCCTGAGTCAACTGCTGCCGGTAAACAAGCATCAAGGAATCAAAGTATCATCTCTGAGTAAATCTCCTGAGAGTTGCATCCTGAGAGGGAAACACGCTCCTTCTCAGAACACTAAAATGCCGATGCTTTTTTTACACTAACAAATGACCTGAGATATTAAAATGAACACCCTCATCTTAGAAAACTATTTACTGTATGCTGATTTGAAAGAATCCTGAAAGTGGAATAAATGTATTCCCCCTCTCTCATGATGGCAACGTCTGTGTTAATGAACAGGGTATCTGGTTTCTGCTTTGCCTTTTCCAGGTAGAAATGACAGCAGGTCTTTTAAAAGATATTCATTAGTGTTTCCACAGAGGATATATATTAATGTTCCGCATGATAGCTCAGAGTCTATTTGGAGGCAGTTATTCTCAAAGTGACACTGATTCATATTTAACTCTTCTTGTTTTTGCTGTGCCCCTTTATATGGGATGCTACTGATACTTTCTTTCATTAAAATTCACATTTTTGCATAAGATCAGTCAAAGTTTGATTATTTTAATTAGAATTTTGCTTAAAAATGTTCACAGCAAAATTGGAAATTGCTCAGCTCAACATACTCAGCTCAAAAGACATCAGCTTCTTTCAGGATATTTGAAATTCTTATTTATCTCACAGGTCTTTCTAAGATCTTTTAAAAAAAAATTGAACACGTTAGTAAG
>SSNP01000017.1:5039754-5067756 GCA_006937955.1 Pachypanchax playfairii | reverse complement strand
TAATAATAATAATAATAATAATAATAATAATAATAATAATAATAATAATGGTTTAACATATGAACACAAATGTTTCGCTTATTTATGTGAAGCATCTAATTTTACTCCTGCAGAGAAAAAGAAAAGGTAAGTAAAATGGTCTATTTAGTTTACACAGCTACAATTTGTGGGTGTTGTGGGAAATGCTCAGGAGTTCTGGGAAAAAAACAAGGAATATAAAGTTATTTCCTGCTCAGACATGAGTTTGCAGATCTTCATATTTATGTAAGAAAATTAGATTTACTCACTAGTCTGTTCTTTCTCTTTCAGGCTGTCATTTTTTCTCGGTCTGGTAACTTGAATTACATCACATTATGTCTACGGTGGCTGCTGATACTCAAACAACCTGGAACTGTACATCTGTAATGTGCACATAATGATGAAAATGCTGAGATCCATAACAAAAAGGAAGGACCCCAGACTAGGAAGTATTGATGCTTCAATCTCAAACAACCTGCCTCTGTGTTGCAGCTCATGAGTGAGTGATGAGAACCAGTTCATCCGAGAGTTGTTGCTTTTTTATCCCATCCAACCATCCTGACTGATTTTTTGGGGGAAAACACAAGAATTATGCCATTAAGTTATAAAAAAAGACTTTTACTAGAACAGACATACCTTTCTAAGACAGACTAAGCACCTGCACTTGGACATGATGTGCAGGGGAAAGTAAAAACACCAGTAAAATGAATCAGGTAAGAAAACAAAAACAAATTAAAAAATAATCCAACATAACAAAAAGTCACAAATCACAGCAATTCTAAAAAAAACTTTTCTTCTGCAGTATTTGCAAAACTTCTAGTACAAACAAACAGATTTTTGTAAATATAAAAGAATTAAAAATATAACCTCTTGCAGCACAATGCAGAGCAGCATAAATCATGTCACCATAATGTACGGTAGATTTGATTATGCTAAATTTAATGTGCCATAGGCATTTAGACTGCAAATGTAATTCTTTGTGCCAAGCAGAAGTCGAGCCGTACTGTGTACACACTATAAAGTTCAATATTACAGACAGAATGATAAAAGGTTTCAGAAAAACAAACAGAGGGAAAAAAGGTTTAAACAACTCTACATTGACAGAGATGACATTATTACAATTTATTTATTTATTCCTGGGTTAATAGCTCAGATGCTACCTGAACTCATGTTTATGCTTTCACTGTGAGGAAACGAACATGTGTGCTTGTTAAATTCCTGTTTCTGGTAAGTTCTGGTGAATCTTTAAGGAGCTTCCAGGAGTTTCCAATGAGTAACAAAGTCTTTTAAAACAAAAATACACACAATAAAGCCTTGAGTTTTCAAGCTGAACAAGCATCACAAATATAAAGTAAAGTAAAGAAAGAGAAATATGACAAAAATAACAAAATAAGAGTTCAAGGACATTCATAAAGCAGATAATACTTAGCACAAAAATACTAAAAACATTTACAATTGAGTGGGTCACAAAAAGGAAAAACAGTTAAGGAGTGTTTCTGTTATATATTTAAACTAAAACCACTTAGTTTTGTCATCTTGGTTTGAGCCAAACCACATTTTCCAGTTCTGTATTACGATATAAAAGCCTGTTTTGAATATTACTCAAACAATGATATCATTGAAAATCACACATGGACTAATGATGAGTGCAAAGTTTAACTTAAGGGTTAGTTTCAGAATTTTAAAAAAAACAAACTCAAAATTAATGTCATCACATTCCTGTTTTCTAATTCTTTTGAACAAGCTGTATGTGCTTTTCAGCATCATGTCTTACCACTATGTTAAAAACTGAGTTTATACTTTTCATGTCTTTAGAGAATATGGACTTAGAAAGATATTGGAAAAAGGACTCAAAGGTTATGAAGCTTTATGAAGTTAGAAACAGGTGAAACAATCCAAAGAGATAAAAACCTTCACATCCTCCCACAAAGGATGATCATAGAATAACAATAATACTTGGAAACACAACTATAATACTAAAAGACCAGAAAAGAAAGAAAAAAAATGTTCCCTGTCCTGCTGTGAACAAATTCAGCAATAGTTTCACATTATTTTGTAACTTTTAGAATAATTGGTCTTTCAAACTCTGAGTCTGAGTTTTGACACATATTTCATGCCAGTGAAAGATTTAAAATTATATTCCATGATGACAGTTTCTGTTCCTGTGGTTCAGAACTATTTGAACCGATCATGAGTGGCTCACTGCTGATTAGAGAAGTTGCCATGAAAGTAAAACAAATCCACATCCGGCTGCTCCATACAGACATATGCTGAGATTTGTTTTTATAAATATTTCAATTTCCAACAGTAAATGGAGATATAATTGAATTAATAATGCTCAAGATGTTACTCCTGATTTTCACTCATTTATCTTTTTCATTTCTCACAAAAAAGACAAAGTAAGAGAACTTCAAATGCTCTGCATGGCTAATATTCTAAATAATTAGTCAAAGCATGTAAAACTTAAACAAAAGCATACACATTGAGAAAGAATTCACAAATCCCCTGTTCATTAAATGAACTAAAAACAAGAAAAAATCAAAGATAACAAAAAAGTTTGAATGAAAATTGACTTATTTGTGCTCATGTCAAGACAAACTTGTTGTTCTGTAAAATAAAAAAAGCAACATCACTGTGTGACCCACAAACTTCACTTAGTGTTTTCTTCACTCTTCCTGACTTTCATTTTGATGTGAACTTCAAATTTTTTTTAATAGTGTTTGGAATTATTAAAATCTAAATATTACTAGTTTAAAAAAGACAAAATAAATATTAAATAATGTACAAATTAAAAACACAAATGTTAAATTCAAAAATGAAAAGAAAGTGTCAAAGCTGAATAACATAAGATATGGTGCAAGAAAACAACGTCCTTTTAAATGGACGCAGGTTCCCAGGAGGATGTGGACATGATTTTGGAGTGTTTACTTTATTTGCTGATTTTTATTTATAAAATCAGAACATCTGTTGGCTTATAAAACAGATGTTGACTTCACAGAAACATAGTTCATAGGATGGATGCCCAAAGCAGAAAGACAAATTGTTTTCTCTTTAGTTACCTTTGAAACATTCCTGAGTCAACTGCTGCCGGTAAACAAGCATCAAGGAATCAAAGTATCATCTCTGAGTAAATCTCCTGAGAGTTGCATCCTGAGAGGGAAACACGCTCCTTCTCAGAACACTAAAATGCCGATGCTTTTTTTACACTAACAAATGACCTGAGATATTAAAATGAACACCCTCATCTTAGAAAACTATTTACTGTATGCTGATTTGAAAGAATCCTGAAAGTGGAATAAATGTATTCCCCCTCTCTCATGATGGCAACGTCTGTGTTAATGAACAGGGTATCTGGTTTCTGCTTTGCCTTTTCCAGGTAGAAATGACAGCAGGTCTTTTAAAAGATATTCATTAGTGTTTCCACAGAGGATATATATTAATGTTCCGCATGATAGCTCAGAGTCTATTTGGAGGCAGTTATTCTCAAAGTGACACTGATTCATATTTAACTCTTCTTGTTTTTGCTGTGCCCCTTTATATGGGATGCTACTGATACTTTCTTTCATTAAAATTCACATTTTTGCATAAGATCAGTCAAAGTTTGATTATTTTAATTAGAATTTTGCTTAAAAATGTTCACAGCAAAATTGGAAATTGCTCAGCTCAACATACTCAGCTCAAAAGACATCAGCTTCTTTCAGGATATTTGAAATTCTTATTTATCTCACAGGTCTTTCTAAGATCTTTTAAAAAAAAATTGAACACGTTAGTAAGAAATTCACCTGTTTAAATGTTGTCCAAAAATTAAAGATTATAGAGGTAAGACAGAGAGGGCTGCATAGAGTTCAGTTGCACATAATAGAACACACATTGCATGCTTCAACCATAACACAAGTCACACCTTATAGTGTATCTTTAGCTATGCTATGCTAATTAACTCCTGACTCCTGAACTCATTATGTCATATCATAATGCTACCTTACAGTTGCACAGTAGCATTAAAAAAGGAACAGAGTAGCTAAAGGTTAAGCAAGTATGAAAAGTTTAGGTTTCTGGACAAGTGTGTGCTTACTTGCTGCTTTTTTATTACATTATAAAAGAGATTACTTCCCTCAGATTTCCTCCAGGGAAATACATTTTGTATTCTCATCAAAGATTTTTGTCCATCTGTCTATTTAACTTGCTAACACAGTGGAGATGGCCCTGTTTAAGTACGATGCCTCAGAGAGTAGCTCAGTTTTCCTAAATCACAAAACTACTGAGTTGCAGCAAAACAGTAAGTCTGAATTCTTTCATACAAAGATTAAGTGTATGTTGTTTCTTATTTTCCTCTTCCTTCCTCTTCATTTTGCAGAGTGTGGGCAGCTCCACTCCAGCTTCACCTAAGAAAAGGTTACTGTGTATAATTGCATGACTACAGGAACATGCTCTTGACACGTCCCTGGGATTCTCACACCAGTGTGTTTTCTTTTCTATCACACTCAGTTACATTTAAGAACCTGTTACTGGCTGAAACTGTAGCATGTAAGCAAAAAATCAGCAACCCAATTGCAAATTGTGTAAATTAATATTTTGCCAAGAATAAAATTTGGTGTTCGGTGTTGTTCTAAACGATAATAAATTACTATTTATTTCTTTGCAAATATAGAAACATATTTGATTTACCAGGAATAAAGGCTGAAAATTAAATACTTAAAAATAATTTACTTATGACCCAATATAGTGCCGGAAAAAGTGATTTTCTTCCTTATTTGCCACTTAGCACATTCTTCTTTTCTTTTCACCTCCCATGTCCCTGAATGTTTTATTTCTTCACATCGATATTGCTCAAGGACAAAGAAAAAAGAATCTGCCAGATAAAAATTGCAATCTTGTAAGAGACGTTGAAGTGTAACATGCTCATTACGCTTTTCATCTATTTGTTTGTGTCAAATATACAAAGACAAAATGAAAAAGGCAAAAAAGAAGAAAGAAATTAAGTTAGACATGAACATTTTAGGAGACAACAATGGCAATTATTTTGAGTGGTCAGACATATAACGGGGTTGGAACCTGACAGATGCCTGTGGGGATCAAGACTGCTTTCACACTTGCTTTCTCATGAAGCTTTTAATCAGAGAAATTGGAACCAACTTTGGATTAGCACTCGGAAACATGAAAGCAACAGCTAGGGACACACCAGGAGCAATCCACTGCAAAATGCAATTAGCAAAATACATTAGATCACGCAATGCTACCGTTATTTAACTTTAAGATTAAAGAATATGGTTTTTCTGCAGATTTAGCAACTTGTATTTTTCACTATACTTTCTCGATCACGTCCCGACATTCAAATTTGCCTCACCAACACAACTCTGAAAATAAGAGCTGACATAGGTGAGAATGGAAAAGGTGGAAATTAGAAAAACACCTAAGCATGCACTTTCATCATGGAGATGCTGCTTTTATCTCAGGTAAGAGGATGTTTATGCTAGCTGTGCCTAAAACCACTTTTTTATCTCATTAGCTCAGATGGAAATTTTTGAAAGAGGAATATCAGAAAAGGGCTCGAGTAGAAAGACGACAAAACACTGCACATCAAAAGGACGGAAATGACAACTTATTTGAGGAATCATCCAGGTAACAGCTTGCCACTGCAGTCGGTATCTGAGAAAATGTGATTTGCATACAAAACACTCACTTTCAAACTTGGGTCAGAACCATCTGAGGAGCACACTCAGTCTGAGTGAGGAAACTTCAACAATATAGCTCATAGATATCGAGGAAAATCCATCTTTGTGACAGCTGACAACAGACTTGACTAAAATCTTTTGATTCATTTAATATTTTGATTGATTTCCAGCCCTCCAGTTGAAATAAATGGACTGGAGGGAGCCCAGAGATTCAGGTGACAGTCTCTTGCATCAGAAAGAACATGAAAAAGCTGTGTTTTTTATGGTACTGTATGTATCATCAGATTTTTTGTTCTAGCCAGGCTTAGAGCCAGTTTTCAATCTAAGACTGTAAATCCCAAACCTTAATCTTTCCCCCACATTTGTCATTCTTTCTACAC
Organism: Pachypanchax playfairii; assembly: GCA_006937955.1. NCBI lineage: Eukaryota > Metazoa > Chordata > Actinopteri > Cyprinodontiformes > Aplocheilidae > Pachypanchax > Pachypanchax playfairii. The sequence goes on along the minus strand of SSNP01000017.1, from coordinate 5,061,686 downwards.
AGAAACCACACAACCACATTGTCTGTTTGATGTGCCACATGGCACGAAACGTCTGCAGGATGTGACAAATGAAGTTGAGCATCACAGATGAGGACGCACCATTGTTCCATTTCGCAAATTAATTACACGAGGCCTCCGATAAGCTTTTACAATAAATTCATATGACTAAAATATCACAGGACTAATGTGGACTTCCTGAATTGGAAAGCACAAAGGGAAAAATGTATTTCAAATAACCTTTATCTTTCACTGTCAAAACTGAGACAAGTCCTTTGAAGTGTAAAATTTCCCTTAGAGTGTAAACAACTCTCTCCCATCCATGACGTTTACCTGTCCTCTTTGTGCTGGCAATTTTCTACATGAATAAGGAGGCTGCTCCTTTCTCCCACTGGCTAGACCCCGACTGGAGTGCAATCTGTTATAATATCAACTCAAGACCCCATTGGCAAGCATCATTAGTCTCTGCTCTTTCTTGCATATTTAGTGTTGGCACAATCCGTGTGGCAATAGACTGAACGATCATTCATTTACAAAGCTACACTGTGATCCTTTTTCTAAAGTTTTGTATAATTATTTGGTGATTTCATGCACCCCAAAGGTGGTATCCATGTCTCAAAATCTTTTCTCAGTCCAAGGTTTTTAACTTGTTTGTTTTCACACTTGCTTATAAATGATGACTTATTCCAGTCTCAAAGAATGCAAGAGAGAAAAAGCTACGACAGAGTGTAAAACCAAAATTTCTTTTCCTCTGCCAGTCAACTTTCATTCCAGATACCGCTGCTAGCTGTACACTTCTCTCTGTACTGAAGGTAGGGAGGCTGGCTTAAGATTTCACACACATCCCTGTCATGAAAGATTGAGCATGTGGGAGTCATTGAAATGTATTCATGCTCACATTGTAGAGGAAGCACGGGGCCACAGTAATGGTTGTCAGGGGCTGGTATGCCTCAGTGAGCCGAAGACAACATTTTCTGTCTCACTGGCTGCAGGGATGTTTGAGTTATATAACCCTACAGGAGGGCACAGATGAGAATGTCACGTGTGACTTCGAATAAAATGCAACATTTAGTATGTGTGCCATGAAGAGCGTCACAAAGGCCAAGAGATTTTTTGTTGTTGTTTGTTTTGCTCTTTGAGAAATACACTGTAACATTTATTCCGCAAACCTCATTTTGCCAGCAAATCTAATTCAGCATGAGTAAAAAAATAGAGAAACCTGAGACCGTTTAGTAATTTGATACTGTTATTGTAAAAGCTGCTGAACACTGGAACATGTTTTAACGTTGAGAGGCATTTAATATTATAAAAAGACTGTGTCAGTTTGCTTCTTGAACCAGCAAACAGCCTTGATTTGCTTTGAGTGTTAAAAAGATCTCACATAATGCTCATTTTATTTTCTGCGGGATTCAAGAATATCTCAGCTTGGGTTAGAGTGTCCTTTTCAGAGATGCAAATGTGGTGAAAATGAGACAAATGAGTCTCTGCATGCTTCACTTTCATTAATGAGGTAAGGGAAAAAAGCAAATAATGACAGTGACAGGTTTGCTGTGAAGTGCTGAAAAAGAAAGCAGCGTGGCATGTCACTAATGGACAGAGGAATGGTGGGTTTTATTTATTATTCCAGAGACAACAATAAGCATGATTTTAAAATGTTTAAAATTAATCTGAGTTTTCTCTTTTTATTGAAACAGAGCACGCTCAGTAAATTCCCTGAAGAGAAAAGCTTTTAATTTACTCTCCAGCCAAAACTTAAAGTTTATTAATTAAATTTGACCACAAATTTTGTATGAATCATGACTGACTTACATGCATTCTTGCATGTCTAAAACTGTAGATATCTTTTTTAGTACTTTAGTCTCCAAAAGTTCACGCTGTCAGAATAAAAATGTCAAGACACCAAAAATGAAGTGGCATCATGCAACTTGTTTAAACTGCATGCAGAACCAAACAGTCTTATTTTCTTCTATTTTTACTGTTGATTTTTGGGAGGTAAAGAGCCATGCCTCTGGGCAACAGTACTCATCAAAGGTGTAAACTTATCAGTTAAAGTTCACAGCTGAAAAGTACATACATGCTGATGTTCCGTGGAAATAAGGCTTAACCTGTAAGCAGGACAACATGCATGGATCAATATGATAAGAAGTATTTCACATCAAACAGGTCAGTTTGTAAGCAGCATCACATGGAACTAATACACTTCCAGTAATGATAGATGATGGGTCAATGCAGGGTGGTTAAAGTACTGAGTTATGCTTATTTCTTATTACTTGATGATCTGAATCAGACAGAGCAAAAATAAATTGTTTCTACAGAACCAAAACTGCTTCATGGAAATAAATTAGACCTGTGTTACAGTTACAGGTAAATGTATTTCCCCTCCTTGATGTTTATATATAGAAATAGAAATTAAATGAAATGAAAAATATGCACAGCATTTTTTTTTCTGTGAAAAACACAGAGTTGGAGATACCATGTACATTTTTTAACCCTAATTGTGTCCTTGAATGCTCTTTTGACTGAAAAATATTTCAGAGTTCGCTGTCCTCCAGTTTAAAAAACAGTTTTAATTGAACTCCTGAAGACGATACGTCGCTCAAAGCTGTATCATTACTGTAAACACATGTGGATATGTTCCATCAATTATCAAGAACAATTTCTATCAAGGCATCAATAAAGTATCTGTCTGTGTGTCTTTCTGTCTGCCAGCTGAATGGTCTTTCTGTCTATCTGTCTGTATTTCTGTGTCGCCATCATCTTACAAAATAATGATGTAGAAATAATGAAGCTGTATCCAAACTAGAAAAGCACTCAGAGAGCGCAGACCAAATCTAGACAGTAAACTGGATTAACCCCAAAATCTAATCGATTGTTCCTTCGGTCATTTCCGACCTTTCCTGAAAATGTCATCAAAATCCATCCATAAGACAGACACAGACAGACCCTAATGAAAACATTACCTCCTTGGCGAAGGTAATTAAATGTGTTAGGATCAGGGACAATTGATTGTGAGTTAGTGGGACTTTGCTCTCACTTATCTATGGAACAATATCAAAACCAGTTGTTTCACATTTTCATGAAACTTTAAAGAGCTTCATCGAATAGTGACACAATGACACACAAAAAGAAACATCTTGCCAGAAGGATAGAGTTTTTATGCAGCAGCAGATTTTGTTGATCTATATTGCGTTGAGTGTTTTACAGGTGGTTTGTCACACCCTCTCCACTTGCTGTTCATTTTGTTGTTTAAAACTTCAGCCAATGACAGTAGATGTAAAGTGACATGCCCTTTGAGCTGATGTGCATGGATGAAAAAGGTTAGCAAAGGTGAACATTAACAACATTGTCATTATTCAGTTTCTCATCTATTGTTTTCTGTTAGGGGAATAAAAAAGGACATCAATGGTCTGCGGGGCAAATAGACCAAATGATATTGATAACAAAAGAATAAATGGAAAGTCACTGTGTTTGTGTGACCTGGTTTGTCTGAAAGGCTAAAAGCTGAGTTGTGCTTTAAGAGCAAACAGTGCCTCCTGGTGTGACTTTAAAAGTCTGTCACAGAATTGGGTGAAAATACTTTTTGTAAGTTGACAGTCAGCGCTTCTCAAAGCGTCACACATTCTCTTGAGCTTTTACAATATTCTCTGTTGTTGTTTTTTACTGCTGTTACTAACTTGTTTTGATTGTGCTTGGGAGTTTGGTGCAACGTGTTGAAAAGCAGTTATCATAAATCTGAAGATTTTCAGACATTTTTCTCGGCCTTGACTTTGCAGGATTTTCCCTGCACTTGTGGTTAATGTCACTGTGGAAAACAAGCTTGATTTCAAAGCTTGTTTCTTGTATCTCAGAAAAGACACTTTTTCAAGTTTCAAGCTTATTTATTTATAAAGTGCCAGTTCATGACAAAGTCGTTTCAAGGCACTTTACAGAAAAATCAACCAATTAGTAATAAAACATTTCCTATCTAAGGAACCAGCCGATTGGGTTGAATTGTTAATTCAGCGCAATCCCCCATCCTGAGCAGCACGATTGGCGACAGTGGAAAGGAACGACTCCCTTTTAACAGGAAGAAACCTCTAATAGAACCTGGCTGAGGATGGGCGGCCTTCTGCTTGAGTCGACTGAGGTCTGAGCTGACAGGAAAGAGACAAACACTGATGGATTTGGGCCAGTCGTCATGTCTATAGAAAGATAAATAGAGAAACAGTTAATGGCAGCAGTAACAATCAGTACAAACATGGAGAGTAAAGAGAGACAGCAGAGTGAAGAAATGTGGTTAGTATGTCCTCCAGCAATCTAAGCCTATAATAGCATTTTTTTTTTAAATGTTAGCCCACCCACCCAATATCCCCACCAGCCAGCACAGGTCAGGATGTTTTGCAATTACATTAACACATCTTATAAACATTGAGTTCCATAAACACCAAAGAAATGTGAATAATGACTGGTTTCAGATGTTGTGATCTCCAGTGTTATAATTAGTTAGTGTTTTCTAACTGAGCTGCTTGTAGTCACAGTTTAACTGATTTGACTTGAAAACAGCATAAAACAGTTGAGAGACGACTGTGACTGTCACTGCTAATGAGAGCAGGAATTTCATGAGAAAAACAGGGAATTTGATGATATTCTTTCTGCTCTACAATTACAGACTAAAAATATGTAGATGGGCTGATTTGACAGAAGGGATGATGTTTCCTTTCATAGGGAGTCTGATCCAGTTTGATCATCTCATGTAAAAACCCCAAAAGCTCTTATCAACCAAAAACAAACAAAAAGCACTAAAAAATAATTAAAATAATAAAAAAAATGTTCCTGAAACCAAATGCTCTGTATGAAAAATGTGTTCTGTCCTCCTTTCAGTGTTTATTATGACACAAAACCTTTCAGCCCTTTTGATCCAACACTCTTTCTCTTGTACACTATTTTTAACACATAAAGCCATGGTCACCCTTGAACTGGCAGGTTTTTCAGGATGAATTTCAGCCTGAAAATATTTGTTATTACTATTGAATCCATGTTTGACATGAGGAAGCTTTAGAAGTGAAATCGCAAAGTACTAAAAGCTACTTCATTTTTTCTTTATGTCAAACACATTTATTTTTCTTTTTGGAATTCTAGGTAACAAACCACAGCCTTCTAAAAGGTTTGACGATCACATGAGATATTAAGTCATTCTAAAAGGCACAATACTTAAAGTGAGCTACTTTTCCACTCTGTGACATTATTTCAATATACATTTTTAAAACATATTGAAAAAAATTATCCTTGTCAACCAGAGGGACATTTTTGTGCTTCTCACTTTAGCTCAACCAGCTCAAACGTGAGGAATTACAGGAGGAAATGAGAGAAATTCTATGTGACCCCAATTTGTGAAGGATACTTATTCATAAAAGAAATACTGAGATATTATTACAATGCTGAGTTCAAAGTCCGAGAATAACTAAATAAAACAAAAAAAAGGAGATCATATGAAACAAAAAGCACATTTTCCTTTTTCTTTTAGCTGTGCTTCAAGTCCATTTCCTGCTAGCACTCATGAATAAATGAATCATCAATGATTCACCTTGTAGTTATATTTAGAAATATTCCACATGAATCACATGAAAATCAGGTAGAATCTGAAATCAATTGACCATAAATGCAGAAAACCAAAATGGTTGATATCTGCACAACACAAATACAACAGCAGCTTTGCTTTTTCAAGCTTTTTTCCAACACTTTTATTATTATTTTATATTTATATTTTTTGTCTTCATTTTTTGTGTATTCAAATGTCACAAGCTGCCCTCAGTTTTTGTCAATCATGTTCAGAGTAAAATGTATTAGTCAGTTTCCCCTGGTTCACAGGCACAATACTGTACACAACAACATCTACAGCATGATCCAAATCAATGCAATCACTTCTGGTGCTGAGGTTGCACTTATCCCACTTACTCTGTCAAAGTTCAAAATGTAGTACAGAAATCAAATAAAAAGCCAAGCCTGCTGGGGGAATCTGAAAAGGTAAACAGCTCAAACTAAAACTATATCTGAGAAAAGAGATGATTCCCAGGTGAGAGGGCCACAGTATGATTTAATAACTCTCATACTAACTGATGGACATGTACTTGACATGGAATGGAGACAACAAAGATCAGTAGATCATCTAGTAAGATTTTCAGACAAATTTGATCATATTTCCCTGATAGTTTTTCCTAAAAATCCTCATTTTCGAAATGTTATTAGACATATTAATCCTATTAAAGTAGATTATCTAACATCAACAATTAAACTGTAATGACATTGAAAAAGTATTCAACTATTTAAGTTAAATGTGTGAACGAGTGAAAAATGATGCTGGAGTTCATTACAGTAATTTGTGTGATTTCACATCTGACATTTTATTCACTGACAATTAAAATGACAATTTAATCATCCCTCTAAATCGCCTGCATCCAGAGTGAATGTAGAAGATGGAAATCAGGGGAAAGTAAAGTTCAGGCAGTTTTCCAGTAGAGTTTAATCACTGTGGGTTTCAGAGCAGTTTCTTTTTTGTTTGTTTCATTTTGTAAACCAACTTGTGTGGTAAACTTTCCAACTGATGACTCCACTGAAGTGTCTAAAGAGAAGAGCTATTGATTTGTGTTCAGCATCCAAACAAATTTAAATCTTTAATTAGCCTGGTGGCACGGGACCAAATGGAAATTAGACATCTGACTTGTGATTGTGTCAAGATGTTGATGAAAGGTCCAACAGTGGCTTCGGGTGGAAACGGCATTGTCTATGGAGAAAATAAATCTGATAGCTGAAACTGAATAGCAGGCAGTAAACATGCATGTGTGAGTGTGTGTGTGTGTGTGTGTGTGTTTGTTTTTAATACTCACAAAGGACGAGATAAGCATTCAAACACAATTTAATACACTAATGCAAATCTAATGCCACTAAAAGCTAAGCCTCTAAATATCTTGAACGTATTTTTGAAGTTTAGGAAATAAAATATATTTGATTTTGTCTGGAGGTTCACATCATCTTAAATAAATAAAATAATCTCATCCATAAATGACTGGCACGCTCCCAAGTGTCGTTGTTTAGTAAGTGAATATGTTTCCACTGATTGGCTGTCCAAGGCTGTTGACTAGTTGATCCAAAACAGCAGGAATGTGGCAAAACAAGCCAGGATACAAAAGCTGCAAAACACACAAAAGTAGAGACAAAAAATATCTTCAGGCTATATTGTCAAAATGACAAGATAGGTCCCGCCTACTTGTAACCAAAGCGTGGAAGTCAAATGTGTGCGTTCATAGTCAGTGACATGTATTTAAAAAATTAATTCCCAATTCTATCACAATGTTTCAACACCCGAGGATTAAACCTCAGATTGTGAAGAATGCCAACACTGCTCTGCACCCTGCATGGAGACAACTCCTGTCCACAAACTGACAAGACACAACTGCCAAATAAATGTTACCTGACACGCTATTAGAGCACTTTACAACCAAGTGTCGCTCTGACACAAAAAACAACCAGACCCAGTTACTTGGCCCATTTAATCAAACCACAAACCCTCAGAGGTTTAATAAATGTTCCTGCCAAGTTTCATAAATGGGGGATCAATTATAATTGATTTTACAGTCCGATACATTTATTAAAGTGACATCCATTTATTCACATGCTTACCTGTTTTGCCATCAGCTCCTGTTTGCAGAGAAAGAGCTGACAACCTCATACTTTATTCAAAGTGTGACTTTCAGATTTTTATGTTGAAATAATTGCTACACCAACAAGGCGGATTTAATAAATATGGAGTGAGTCTTAATTTCTCACACTGGTCAGCTGAGAAGTCATCTTATACATGATGTGAACTAATAGTGCATAAATTGTATCAGGTTGATGGGACATGGTATTTCTCTGAAAGGTAGAATAAATTAGTTTCTGTTCACATTAAATCCCACATAGAGAATATAAACTCACCAAAGTCACAGTAAGTCAAAGCTCAGGGTAAAAATCACTTATAAAAAGAGTGGATAAATAAACAGGATTAAATTCCTGCCATCCCTTGAACAAATGCACACCACTCCTTTCATGACAGAATTACAACGTGAGCTTGTCTTGTGTTGCAAAATTAGGGTGTTTGTGCCATTTTGGTCAAATTTTTAGAACAACAATTCACACTACTACCACCTCATTGTCTGAAACATAGAGAGTTATAGTCATGTTTGGGTTTTCTGTGGCAGCCAAGTTAACCAGTTGTATATAAAGACATGAGGAAATTGTTAGTTGCCTTTTGATTTAAAAGAAATAAAAATTGTGGTTCATCAGTATAATTAAATAAAGAAAGAAAAATTAAACTGTCCTTGATTTAAATGGTGGTACCTCTGTAAAAGATGGAAATGATTTGACCACAGAGAATGTAACATTAATTCCTTCTTTTCCTGCCTTTTCACTCGTTTCCTTCCATCCCTCTGTGCATCCCTCTGATCTGTGCTGTTGCTGCTGATCTGTCTGCGGGTGTGGCTACTGACCTGCTGTAACACCTGAAGCTCATCTCATTCATCAGCTTGTTTGTAACTGTACTGTCATGACTGTTTGACACCTAACATTTTCCTCACTCAGTGATAAATGGCCAGATTCCCTGTTATTTCAAATATTTGGGCATTTTCCATTGAATCATTTACTTGAGTTTAACTTTGAATTTTTGATCTGAATACCTTTAGTGTGACTATCAGCTTCCAGCCTCTTGGACCTTTCATGATCATCAGATTTGGGTGTTTTAAACATCCTTAGTAATGTCAAAGTAAAAGGAAACTTATCTGGACAACCCCTTGTGTTATTTTCCATTTGCTTACTGGAACCTGAAAACATTCACCTGTTGCCCACACTCAACCACAAACAGATCTTCACTGCTCAAACCTGTTCCTTGCTCTTCTCTACACTCCTTGGACCTCAGAACCCACTGTACTCCCTCTAAACATGCAAAGAGAGAAGAAACTGTATGCCGTTTTCTATGTATTCCTTACAATCAACAGCAGAGATGATATTTAATCATCTTTCTCCACTGTTTTCAGATCAGATTCCCATTTGCTGCCAACTCCACATTCAGTAGTCGATGCTGTTAAAATAAACCATTTTGTTTCTACAGCTTGTCGCTGGGACATTCAGCATTTTGGTTTATTTTGAGTTGGTCATTATGATGTTCAGGCAGTTTAAAGGTGTGTGCATCAAACTGAACAATGATCAGAAAACGCCAATGCCAGAGCTGCCTGAGGAGTTCTGAAGATTTTGGAAATCAGTGTCAAAGGTAAAGGCTACTACCATCTCCAAGCATCTTCATGTTCCTGTGACCACAGCTGACAATATCATTATAAAATGTAAGAGTTATAGAGAGAAATATATTAATGTAGTTATTGACTGAAAATGCTGTTCAACAAAATAGGTAACCGTATTTCTTTTTCAGGTATATATCATATATTTTTTATTTTTATTCTTTTGAGCCACTGTTCAAAAGCATTCCCGATAACCCTTAGCTGAGCTTTACTATTTTTTTTTTTCTTTTTTTAAGTTTTGTTGAAATCTGTCAAGCCGTAATTAAATGTTTTGCTAACAGACAGAGGAAATTGACTCCAATAATTAATTGCAAATTTGAAATATGATGTGTTGGAGGTACCCCCACAGCTACTATCTTACCAGATTTTAGCCCAGTATCTGTAAAACTGACTGTTTTTTTCATGTTTGTGTTTGCTAGTTTTAGTTAGCCATGGTGGCCATCAGGGTCAAAATAATTGAGTCTAAATAAATACATTTATGAGCAAAGTTTCAAACACATTAAAAAAAAAAAAGGTGGTTAAAATTTGTCTGGATCACATGACAAAGCTTTGACATGACCTGAGCATGTTTTTTCACATGTAGAATGAAAAATGTCAGAATCTTGTTTGTTTATCCCATAATAATTTCATGAGCACCTACACTGTACTTTTCCTTGCCAGTGGAACTGATAAATCAACTTAATGACTAAAACAAGCATGAGGTCGCATAAAATTGAGCCCCGGTGACATATTTCAAAAGTTAATGGAGTCTTTCAGTGACCACAGGCTGTGGTCGGTGCTGGTCAAATAAAACCTGGAAACAACATCTGCAGTGATACATGGACTTTAGTCATGCTTTAACCCATAACAGAGAGAGGTTAAAATATACTATGATGAAATTTTAGTCATGGGATTTAATCATGATATATTTACGCTAATGTTTCCTACTGTTAGCTCATTTCAGTTTGGAGTGCACATTGGCTCTAATCTCCTTTTTTCTTTTTTTTTATTTTCACTGTGAGATTGGTCTACTCTTTATATTCTTTCTTTTAGAAAGGTCAGTATGTTCTCTGCTGTAGTTATTTTTTCCTGACAGTATAATTTAGGTAATATCAACTAAAGCTGTAATCCACTGAGCACTGATTCTTTTGAAGTTTCTTCATACCAGTCCCTGTAGTCCAACCTACAATTGCTATGTACGTATAATGTAGTAAATGCATGTCAGTTATTAAAAAGATAAAATCTGCTTTCCCTTTTTCTCTCTCTCTCTTTCACTTTCGATTCCTTATTTTGGATTACATTACAAAACGTAGTATTTGGATTAGATTTGAGTCAATTTTCCAAATCAGAGAAGACTGAAAGAGTCAGATGATGAATTTTCAATTTTGAAAACTTAATTTGAATCTGGTCTACTGCACAAACATTGACTTCTTTTCTAAAACCAAACAATGAAAAGCTCAGAAGAAAAAAAGTATCAGCCTTGAATGATGATTTAAAAAATCCTTGACTTTTTTCAGTAAATCATATTGATTCCTTGAAAATCCATCAGAATTAATCACCTGCTTCCACATCCGCTTTCTTCTTCATGCTATGATATATATATATATATATATATATATATATATATATATATATATATATATATATATAACATGTGATTTGTGATACGTGAACAGCGTTACAATGAAGCAAATTTAAATCAGCAAGGAGCCCACCACTCAAGATAAGCACGCCATGCCAGAGATGGTAAATAGAGTTTTTCATGATCAAGCTGTGAAGTAGAGCAAAAGCTGATGCTTCGCTTACTTTCAGTTTCCGTTTTACTCTTGACAGTGCACCTTTCTCCGCTCTGCACATAGCAAGTTACATTTTCTCCTTCTCTACATCTCCAAACAGAGCACACCAGACAACTGTGAAAAAGTGGTGGTTTGTGTTTTGTTTTGTTTTTTCCCTCATGGAGATTCTCTGACCTTTAAAAACAGACATGTAATTGGAAGAACAATAGTTTGGGAAAGAAAAAGGTTTGAAAGAGATAGAGAAATAGTCATTTTTCTCCCTGTGAGTACAGAGCAACTGTGCTGCTGTGTGACTGACTTCCACCACAACGTTTTGATTGTGAGCCTAATTACAAAATACTTAAATCCTCCCTGATATTATCCTTCATCATGCCTTGATGACAGTGTGCGTTTTCTGGTTACGTCAAAGTCACCCATGTGAGCATTTAAAATATGACGTGTCCAAAGACAGACCAAATTACTTGAGAAATGTTGAAAAAAGACGACCAGAACTACCTGGTTAGAGTTCTTTAAACTGTGTTGTCATGATTCACTCAGCTTCCTGTATCATTTATGATCTTCTTACTCCAGAAAGGTTAATGGTGTGGGATGTTTTACAGCTCTGTCAATTAATTAACGCTTGAGTGAGGTCAGCGTCTCCAACCTTTCACTGGAACTACAGCTCATAATAAACAGCTATATTTACATGAGAGCTTCGTGTGGGCGGCGATAAAGAGAAGAGCAAGATGAAAACAGTTATTTCGTTAGATAGAGATATTTTAAATCTCCAAAAAAGACAAGCAAAGTTGCCACAAATGCTTTTCTTTATTGTTTTTATAAATACCTTGTCAACTTTTTAATGGAAATCTCATCTGAGCCAACAATTACCACAATAAACCCTCAGATCTCAGTGGGAGTGATAAACCCTTGAAATACATTAAAGCTTAAAAAAGAAAAAGAATCAAATGCAGTATCTTCCAGACACCAATGAACTGAAGTCTTGATGTTGTATTGCTGAAGGCATAATAGAAGCATCATGTTTTATTCAGCCTTCTTGCATGAAGTACACAGACAGAATCTCTTGACATGACCCACTGAGGGGCTTAAAATCTCTGTCTTTGAGCTCCACTCATTGGTCAATGAGTGTAACTGCATCAAGATAAACACTGGCTGAAGTTTTGTGTTCTAAACTTGAGGCATCGAGGGTGAAGAGAAAAGAATATCATCTGTTTCATGCTCTAGAACTTTTGCCTTCATTTGTTATTCATTGTGAGCTTCTCTATATTTCCATATATAAGAAGAAGAATGAACAACAAACTGTTTGTGATGAGAAATGTATTCATGCAAACCAAATTTCTGACTTCTATACAACCATATGTGGTTCCTGAGACAGTCCAGCCTGACATATTAACCAGCCATTTTTATACTTGATGAACCGACAGACAAGAAGTAATCTACAGGTCATACAATACCTCTACCGATTAGATCTCACCCATCACTCTGAGGAACTTTTCATTTTCCAAATGAGTTATCCCGCCTGCACAAATGATGTAGCTGCATGACATCGAGTGTTAAATAAGCTCTGGACTGAGGCTATCCATTCTATTTTGTGGCGGCACTGTAATGTGTACTCTGCCATAAAAATCTTATTTTCTATGCAATTCAGTTAAACGATCTCCTGGGATATTCATGTGCATATCTGACTTTCTAATAGAGGACTTTAAAGACATGCAGATGGCTGCTCACAAAGACAACCCATGTCTGCTCAGGCGCATCCTGCCGTGACAACAGTTGTCTCTAAAAATGCATTGGAAATGTGATGCAAGGTAAATGCTTTCCATGGAAAAATGGAAGTATTTTACTTTTTATATTTTTCACCTTTCCTGGTGGTACTTGTATGATGTAACATGTCTTAAATAATACTGTTTTTTAACTAAATGTCAGTATTTTTCAGATATTTTCTTTGCTGCTGATTTGTCATGCAGAAGAGATAAAATTGTAAATGTCTGCACTGTTGCTGAATTTAAGTAGAAATCTTGTGCACTGAAAAATATTAAATGAGAGGCTTTGCTGTTTTGCACTGACAAATGTTACACTTTGTTCAACAGAAACCCTCGACACTGTCCAAAACATCTGCTAGTCCTCAGAAGTGTCAGAGAAATCACTCTCAGTAAACTGCATGTGTGAGTCATCCGTGCTGGAAAAAGAACAATAACTTCATTTATATATTCAACTGAAAATAAAATATATTTGCCTTATGAATAGCATGCAGCTGTTTTCCTTCTAGAGTTTAATACAAGGGAAAAAAGCATTAAAAAAACAAGAGATAATTGCCAATAAATACATATTAGGAATATTACAGTGCAACAAAAATAAAGATAACACATCTTTATTGTTAAATTTACAGACTGAAAATGAATGCACACATTATTAGTTCATTCATCACTGAATATTTCATGCTCAAATTATAATGAGATTCCTTTTTGAGACGCCACCACTAACGATGATATACTGTTTAATTCCCTGCATGTATCAGCTGTGGTTGATATTCACAACTCATGCAGGTTAAGTTTTGCCTAAAAAGCACAGCTGTTGAGCTCAGTGCATAAACTGTATGCAGAAAAAGGTGAAGCTGAGTGCTCTTGTTGTTCTGTTTGTCCCTGATTGGAAAAGAACAGCTGACTTTGAAACAAAAGGAGGTAAATTACAGGTTTCCAGTGGCTGAGATTGGGTTTTGTACACATCAATGTCATCCGTTTTCATGCAAGAGTAACTACAGTACAATGTTGTACATATAGGTAGATGTCAGGTGTGACAATGACCTAATAATAAGGGGTCAATGTTACATCTCTAGAAGGATTTGATGTATTAGTCTTGGTAATCTTAGTCATTGTGAACGGTTGAATGAAAATGTCTCATGCTGTTTTCTTCTGGATAGAAGATGTTTGTCTGAAATTCAAAAAAATATTACAAACAAGATGCTAGCTGTGCACACAAACAAAATATACACACATGATAAATTGAAGAACTTGAATGTCTTGGTGGGGGTCATTTTATTTTAAAGTTAGGTACCAGCTGGATGGATGGATGGATGGATGGATGGATGGATGGATGGATGGATGGATGGATGGATGGAAGGACGGACGGACGGAGGGAGGGAGGGACAGATTTTTAACCAGTTATAGAATTACATACGCAATTGTGATATCTAACTAATATCAATCGATTATAGACTTAATGATTGGAATGAAAAAAATAAACAATATAAATTCCTTTCACATCTGTAATATTTTCTCACATAATGTATGAAATATTTTAGTTTTTGTTCAGTTAATTTGCAACAGTTTTTGCTTCAGATTGCTTCTGATATGAAGTTTGACACTGTTCTTTTCTGTTTAATTCTCATAAACATGGACTGCACCTGTAGTTTGTAAAGTGCCAGTTGCTCTGTGCAGTCAAGCTGCTGTGCTTTAAACTCCTCCTCCAGCTACTCAACTCCCCAGTGGAACACACATAAACACAGTCACATTTAACTCAACATCTAACAAACATTTCCAGCAGGTCTGAAATATTTTCCTGGGGGATTAAATAACTTTGACTCTCTCAGTCATTTTTGTTGTTTTTCAAAGTTTCTTCATACCTTTTTCTCTTTTTTTTTCTTTTTCAGCCTTCAACCTGCTCCACTTGAGTCCCTCTATTTTTTCTCAAGTAAAAAACCATAAATCATCTTTGGTTCGTTATGACAGTTGCAGCTATGCACTGCCACATTACTTTGGGAAAACATTACAGTTACATACCAAGAAATTCCCAGACCTGAAAATTTTCTGTTGTTATTTGGGCCTTTCCTCTGTGCTTCAGTTGATCCAATCACAGATTTAATCATGGTTGGCTGGCTGGAAGATTTGATGTGTTTGACCAAGTAAATTCTAATTTTGCTTTTAAACCCTCCAAAGCAGCGTGATTCTCGCAGAGCCGAGATTTTTATTTTGTATTTCTCATTTTCTCATACTGTTGTTTCTTTCAGCTACAGCTAGAGGGAGCATAAACATTACTGCTTAAATCAGGTTGTCATGTTTTTGAGGCAAAACTGGAAGAAGCAGCCACATCTGTTTAGAAGATGTTTTATAATGAAATCCACTGATCTGAATTATTTGTTATTTGTTTTTCAATGTATTAGATTGCAAGCAAAAAATAGGTTTTAGCTATTGTTTCATATGAAGGGGAAAACCTAAAGAGAGGGATAAACAGGAAATAGTTTCTTGTAATTTTGCTGCAGCACAGAAGGTGCTGCTAAAAAATGCTTTTAAAAAGGTTTATGTTGTTATTACCTGGGCAGCTTTGTAGTTATTAGTGAACTCTCAGTGGACAGGATTATGCTCTATAATCTGGTTCAGAACGCTCCTGTACAACATGCATTGGTTCTTTGTTATCAGGTATCAACACTCGGTCCCCCGTTTACCTTCTTAGTGCAGCAGTATTAGGAGAAGGAGTTTCAGTGTCAGATTTACTGACAGTAGTGGAGCCAAAAGCTCTTATTATGATATCCAATTCTGCTTGTTTTTAAGACATGTTTCACCCTAAACAGACCCCGAAAAGAGGAGAAAAACATGCAGGAAAACCTGGTGGGAAAATTCCTTCATCTCATGATTTTTGTTCTTTGTCATCTTTTATTCATCCAGTTTTTGTTGCTCATTTTTATTAACAAAGTAACTGAAATCTCTTTTTTAATGTTTTATAAAAAGCTCAATGGGACATTTTGTGGTATGAATTGTTCATTCTGCCTGTTGAACAGCTAACGAGTAATAATGTTGCTGTCATGCTCTGTTTGCACTTAAGCAAATACAACTTCATTATTTATCCTTTGCTGTAGCAGTCAGATTCAATCTTGTCCTTGTAATTGCTCAGAAGAAACACAAAGAGAGGCTTTCTGTTTAGATTTTATAACAGTTCTGTTAGATGAGGGTCAGTTTATTTATTTATTTAATATTATCTACTATCTTCTTTTCTCCTTCTGCAGCTGAGGCAGCTCCAGTCCCCCAGGCCCTGCTTCTATAGCCTGTAAACACTGCCATCGAGGTTCCCTATTGACATATTCAGGTTGAGTGTTGTCGATGTACTGACATTTGCTGTAATGGGAGACTGATAATCCTTGTACAATTGCCCTTCTTTTGCACTATAGGGGAAGTCATGTGGGACACGATGTGTTTCTGCAGGCAATCTGCTGCTCACCAAGTGACCATGAACATGATAGGCCAGCCCTCACTCTTTAACTTGCATTACCGTGTGGAAAATGGGTGTCCTGCAGGATCAAACTGTCTCTGGTAAAGTGCTGAAGGGGAATTTGGAGGCGCAGCACAAACAGAAGCAGCGAGAGCTCTCTCAAGTGGTGAAAACAAAAACTTCTCTCTACCTGGATATCTTGAAATCTTTTTTTTTTTATTTATGTGATTCAAAAAAATAAAAAATTCTGTCTGAAATGTTTTAAAAAGTAACTCATAAAATTTTCTTCCAAAAGAAGCTTTTAAATGTGTGTTGAATACTAAGCCTTGGCAACAAAACTGTAGGTCTAAAGCAGGAATTCTTGAACATAGTTTCTTTATTATTATTATTATTTTTGTTTTTGCAGGAATAAAGTGTAGAATTTGCATATCTTGCACATACAGATTCAAAATCAAACCATTATCATGTAACATCATTAATGAAGTCTTTGCAGATTTGGTGTCAGATTGAAGTTTTATGTTCTTTCTGGTGAAACTTTTGTTCTCAACATTCTTTTGTTTTATAATCTCTGTTATTGGTTTGGTTTCAGTTCACTGGGAAGGGTCACAAGCAGATTAAGATGAGGCGATTACAGGTATGTTAGATAAATTGTAATTGTATTTCTTCATCACAGCAACAACTTTGAGTCTGTGTTTAGAATTTTAGTTGATTCTGGTAAAATTCTGCATCTGAGGCTTCTCTTTACATGTTACATCATCAAAAATGCCAGCGTGTCATTTCCATCTGCAGCTACACAGCAAAATGATTAAATAATAAGTGATTTGTAAAATGTTCAAATTTTCCTTTTTTTGTGAAATTTTCTACAGGATTTTTTTCTTTGTGTATGTTATCATAGATTGCTGCCTGGTCTTAGTAATTCCAAAGTTTTTCAAGGGTTTTGTCAACAATACAGGTACTTTAATATCTGAAGATGGGATCTGAATGAATGCCTTTATCCTGCACTCTGGACTTGCTGAGAAGCCACAAAGGACTTTGTATTTTTTCTTCTATCCCTAACAATGCAGGCAAACCCATGCTATTCAATTTACTTTCATTTCTAAAATAAATGGTGTCTTTTGTGCAACAGCAAACCTATAAAAGAAACATTTACTGCTCCCATGTCCTCAACTTGTGGATACTGATGTTCACCCACTTCATCTGAAGTGGAACTGTAGCTCCAGCATGAAATTCTGATATTTCTTTTAAATTGATGTTCCAAAACATTAAGTCTAGTGAAAAAGGAAAAAAAAAGAAAGTCTGACTGTTCTTAACATTTTTATTCAATGAACTTGAGCTGGCAAAGGAAAATACCAAAAAATTTCACAGAACAACCTAAAAAATCTGAAGCTCACTGATTATTTTTGCAGATGAACATGTTGTTGTATAATTTAATATATAATCCATATAGTGGATGAAAGGAAACTTTGCATGACATTGCATTATTTAGCAGATGCTTTTGTTTAAAGTAGCTTACAAGAGAATACGCAGCCATAACCAGAACTGGGCCTGTGTGTTCTGTAACAAGCTGCAGGACCAGAGATTAAATCCCACAGCTGCACGGAAATCCTTCTAAACCAAAAGCTGGTGCTTCCTCAGAGAGTCTATGTTTGTATTTGCTTACAATATTTTTTTGTTAAATAAAAAAAAAAACAAGCAGAAAAAAAACAGTCTTCCTGTTTTGTCATTGTGCGATTCTAGCATTTTCAAAACTTTAGAGGTGAAGATCAATGTATATTAGTACTTTAAACATACAAAAAATGATTTATATATTTTGTATTTGTTTTACTTTTTAATAAAATAAATTTTCCATGGCTACAACTTTTTTTCTGAGTATGGAAGGCTTTATTTATTTATTTTTTGGCGTTGTCAGTTAAACATCAGTCTCCATTTTATAATTATTAAATAATTGCTTAGTTCTTGAAAACAACAACAACAAAAACACTTAAAAAAACTGTTCTGAATTTAGGAAGATAAGATCATTCATCGATTGTTGCCTTGCATGAATAATTAAAGTGTGATTTCAAGCTAAAGTATTGCATCTTTGGTATTTAATGAAGTGATGTGTGGAATATCCAACAAGTGAAAAGATACAAAGAAAAATGTTTTAATGTTATAGTTTATTTTTATGTAAAACAGCATGATGTTGTTTATTTTGTTCTCTCGTATAAGCTAATGTTTCCCCATAGAATATTCCTGTTAATAATCCCAGTGGGAAAAACTAATAATGTCAGGCATAAAAAAAAACACTGAAACGTTTCAAATATGATATTGATAGAGAATTAAGCAGACATAGGGCTTTGTGCTCAAGAGGGTAAATTATATAACAACATGTTCATCTGCATTTGGCAAATTAAATCAAAAAGCACAGTTTGAAAACCATTTTAGATTCCTGTCTTATTGCCCTACAATGTTTACAATCCAAACCTCATCTGAAGCACTTCACTTTTAATCATGTCACTGCAATCAAACACATAATTTGATTGTTCCAAATGACCTTTAATGCTTTGGCATACAGACCTTTTCAGTTAATATTCCAATTGCATTTGCCAGTTAAATATCAGAGTAATAACTGTAACTTATTTTTTGTTATAATAAAGATTTCATCAACTGGAATGTCTGTTGGTCTGTTTGTTGTTTCACCCTCTCCCACGTTTGCGGCTCTGACCCTTTAGTAGCTCAAATAATTTTCTTAAGCTCCTTTTAGTGATTGTTTTCAGAAACCTAAACTGTTCTATTGTGTTTTTTTTAAACATTTTACATTACTTATCTTTTCATTTATGTGTATTTTGTTCATTATTTTAGCTGTTCTGTGGGTCTAATGTTCAGTAAAAAAGGCTCCCTGATGACATTTGTAGGAGCAGGAACAAGGGGGTATAATGAATCTATGTACAGTACAGACTAAACTTTATGTCCAAACTTTTGGTTTGTACTGTATATAAATAGTTAAGGATGTATAGATAGGGATGGATGCATAGATGACATTTTTACCATTAAAAAGTTGCTAAGTCACAAAACACATGACATTGCATTGTTTCCATCCAGCATTCAGAAGAGCTCTGCATCCTGCTGTCTTTTCTTGCCTGCATTTTATAGCTAACCAAATACAGATGTGCTGGAATATCTCAAAGTCCACCTCTGCTTCCGCCCCCTTCACTGATTGGCTGGTGACAACGGGAGAAAATAGGGGAGGAAGAATTCTCAATCCTGCTGTGATTTGGGCATCAGAATTTGTTTTTCTTCTTCCATAATTCCCCGCTTCTTCCACAGACACAAGGAAGATGGCTTCTGCACATGACAGGGCTGTACTCCAGGCTATATTCAACCCCACCACTCCTTTCGGAGACATTCCTGGCCTCAACCAAGATGAGGAATTAATTGATGATGGTGAGTGTGGGCTTCAAACTTGTCTCTACACATCATGTCACAGCCTATTGAATTTAAACGTATTCCTTTTCTGAGCTGAAAAAAAAAAATGTAACCAAAACTTAGTTCTGGCTGACATTTCTGTGTTTTCCTTTGCCACAGTACCTGTCAGCTGAGTATGAATGCTTTTTCAACCTGTTTATCTCCTCCTGCCAGACAGCGGTTTTGACACAGAGTTGCTGAAGCAAGTGAAAGAGTTGGAGATGCGGGGCGTCTCGGCAGCAGAGGCTGGGGATTTGCAAGCTGCACTTCAGCTGTTCAGCCAGGCAATCCAGATCCTGCCTCAGCGAGCATCTGCTTATAACAACCGGGCACAGGCCCTGCGGCTGCTGGGGAACACAGCAGGTAAATTCAACAAATTCAGTAATAACTCCTCCTGGAGGTCCTGCTTTGTGCTGGCTTGTCAGACTGCAGATTCTGAGACCAGCATGACACAATGCAGGACCACTGTCTGTCTGTCTGTGCATGTTGTCAGTGTTGTTTCTCCATAAGCTCTTTGTTAGGCTCATGTTCTTTTGGTTTTTGTTGTGCTGTCTGTCACAACAGTGGCAGCTTTACAGGAAATGAATAACAGGGATTTTGCTTGTATCATATCAAAATAATCTTAAAGCTTGAAAACTGTTTGTGTTTTTTTTTAATAATTCAGAATAAGAACATGTGATATGTAGTAAAGTGACTATACCTTAATACGTTATCTTTTACAGCACAATAATCTAAAAATCAGCTTCTAAAATATGTGCATTCATCATGGTGCTCTTGTTTCTTTCAGGAGCTCTGCAGGATCTGGACCAAGCCATTACCCTCAGTGGCAGCGCTGGACGATCCGCCTGCCAGGCTCTGGTGCAGAGAGGCCTCTTAAGGAGATTAGAATGCCAGAACGATGAAGCCCGAGCAGATTTTGAGAAAGCAGCCACACTCGGAAGTGAATTTGCTCGGCAGCAGGCCGTGCTCCTTAATCCATATTCAGCTCTGTGCAACAAAATGCTCACAGAGGTGATCAACAAACTGCGTAACCCTGAAGTGCAGGAGATGCAGTAATCAATGAAGATGATCTGTTACATGTAAACATTTTCTGTTCCTATAATAAATTCACTTTTCTAGTTTTGGTGCCCTTTTGAAATTACTTTTGCTTCTGTAAAGAAAAAAAATCTCTGCACAGACACTTTATTAATCAATATAAATGATATAATTTATGCTTTTTTTTCATTTACAGCCTTTTGTTTTTTATCAACAATCTACATAAAAAGTCAGTGTTCTTAGAAGGCAGAATATAAGTTGTTTGCACTCAAATATGGCATTTAATAAATGAAATATTACATTCAGTATGCAAACATGAAGTGGTTGTTTATCTGTTTGCAGTTTCTGCACACATGATGCACTGCAGCTTTATTCCAGCAGATGTCAGTCTCAGCTTTCTGACAAACTGACAGAAGATGGAAACAACCAATCAGACAATGAATCGCTCTTCAATCACAGGATATTGCAGATTATGAGGATATTTCCCAAACAACTCATCAGACAAATGATTATCTCTCAAAAATCTAACAGATCAATCTTCATCTGTCTTTGTGCCTGCATATGAAGAAAAAATTGGTTTTAATTAAATATCTCATGGGTAAATGAAAGTTTTAACGACAGCTCTGCAGATGCAGAACTAGTCTCGGTGATTCTAAACATGGCCTTGCTGCTACTGTGGTCTCAAAGAGCATTATCTTTTGTGGCTGAGTTGTCCATGTTTATCTCTGACCTCTCCCAGGCATGCTAAAGCCACTGGCTCAGTGCGGTTCTCTCTCTGGTAGAAACAGCAGGTTTTCAGATGATCTGACATGGAAGGAGTATTACTGAAGCTCCAGCAGTTCACAGGAGAAAACAGACAGCTGAAGCTCCAAACCTATAAACAAAAAGTCAGAGCTGAAATGTTTGTCTGAAGGCTGCTGTCATGATATACATCAACACAAGCTACTGCCATGAGGATAAATGCATTTTTAATATCCATGGAATCTAGCTCACAGAGTACTTTAATCACATGTCAAAGCAGGATGTTATTTTTGTGCCATATGTTGCAAATTATACATGTAATGTCATTCATTGCAGAGCAAATACCCAGCTGTTACCCACGCAGTCATATCAACATGTAGTGCTTCCATGAATGATCAAACATCTGACTTGTTACTGAGGGGGGGGGGGGGGGGGGGGG
>SSNP01000017.1:4946053-5039744 GCA_006937955.1 Pachypanchax playfairii | reverse complement strand
GGGGGGGGGGGGGGGGGGGGGGGGGGGGGGTGGATTTTATCTCAGGTCATTCCATGTCACTGATGTCACCCACATGCATTCAGGCCCATGATCACTGCAGTACTAAAATAGACCATTTTAAAATGCAGGCATATATTTCTAATCTCTTTTCTGTCATCAGCTTAAGGTAGGAGATTTCCACAGCTTTTTGTTTACTTGGTTCTTAGTTTTTTCAACAGCATGACACATAATTTTATTTATTGTCATCAATTTGTAATGTTAAATCCTTCACTAGGCTATAAATAATTACTTGTTTTTCAAATGCACATTTAGTTTCCATTATTCATCCAGATGTATCTGTTAACACAATCTGCCATATCTCTTCAACAAACTATGTAACTGATGGTGATTATTATCATGACCTCATCCACTGCGCCTCAAGCAGTCTCCGAGATTTGGATGCATTTCATGAGCAGAATGAAAATTTTCTGTAATGATGATGCTGAATTATTTAAACTGTCTGCAGAATTTATATGACTGTGGATAGGATAAAAGTGAAACCAAGGCAGAACTTTAAACGTATGCAACTAGAAGCACCCTTGTGGCATAATAATGTAAGTAATGTGGCAAATGAGACTAACTTTATTGTTGATCATAAACCAGTAAATAGGGTGTGATACCAGCTGTTGCATGGGACCTTCCTGACTCAGATTTTTCCAGAGCATCACATATAATGTAATCTGTTAAGATGATGATATTTATTTAGAATTTGGTGTAAATTCTAATTTAAATGCTTAATTTAACCATTTATTCCTTCAAATGTTATTTTTGTGTTATTTAAATCCACAAATAATGAAGTTAAACCTACAAATTAAAACACCACTGTTTATAGATGGAAGTCTGAATAGACAGATTTTAAATAATGTTTTATTTTGGTGTTTGATTTTTGATAATTATAGAAAAAGGCAAATAAAAATTGCAGCTTAAGTTGAAAGTCGTTGACAATCAGCATCTCTGCTGTGAGAGACTTTATGGTTGGAAAGAACTACTGAGAGTGCCGCGAGTATTTACAATGTAGCAGCTGTCAGGCTGCATGAATGACCAACATTTTCCAATGGCACTGAAGAGAATGGTGATAGACACTAAAGGGAACTTAATACAAAAGTTTATTCTTGTTTTTCTATTTCCTGCACATGGATAAGATTTAATCTATTATTATTTTTGTATGAATTTGAACAAAACACTATAATAAAGAAACAATAGTTTCCCCTTGCGGCAGTGAATAATAATCAGATACAAAGATTATTGTAAATCTGTTTTATAAA
The DNA here is from genome assembly GCA_006937955.1 of Pachypanchax playfairii. Classification (NCBI taxonomy): domain Eukaryota; kingdom Metazoa; phylum Chordata; class Actinopteri; order Cyprinodontiformes; family Aplocheilidae; genus Pachypanchax; species Pachypanchax playfairii. Next base: position 5,038,440 of record SSNP01000017.1, on the reverse strand, counting down.
AATAATTCTGAGGATACTTGCTTTTTTCCTACTCTTCCATGAGGTTCCACCGTGTTTATAGATCTTCTTCTTCCACTCAAGAGAAACCATCCCTCTTTCCTGCAACAGTGCAGCACACACCTCTCTCATCAGGTGAGAAACCTGGGACAGCTGAGACAATGTGAAACTGTCAAGGTAACCAGCTATATGCCGAAGGATCTCCAGGGGCAGCCTGCTTAAAACATCAGGAGTTTTTGCTCTTCTTGGAGGGCTGAAGCTTTTCCCACCTTCCCACAAGGATAAAGGGACGTGTGGCTGGAGTTTAAGGGCGCTGACATCTTGACAGAATTTGATTGTAGCTTGTTGACCTGCAGGTTGAAACCTTATCCGAGTGAAAGCACAGCCAAGGTATGCTAAAGGGCAGCGCTGTTGGAACCAGCCATTTAGAGAAGCCTGTATGTCACAGTGCACATTCCTGAAATGAGAGTGGATTTCATCACGACGGAAGAAGTGACCACACATGTAGCTGAAAGCTGAGCTTGTTTTGTTGTGTCTTCTGGTGACAGCTTCAGCTTCAACACACATGTAAAGGCCAGGAGGTCTGCCAGCAATGACATCGGCTAAGGATGCATCAGCTTTGAAAGGAGCAGAAGCAAAGTTGTACGTCTGAGTTCCAATATCAACGTAAAGACCATCTGTCGAGGTGCTCTCAGAGATTACATGTCCCTTCTGTTCTTTATCTAGGGAGCACAATAGTGTCGAGCCGACTTCTTCAGAGTTTGGAAGAGCTTCAACTGACAGGCCCAAATCTGTGGTGTCCACGCTCTTGTGGTCAGTTTGGGCCTTGCGTGAGGGATCCTTCAGGTGATGGCGTTTTGCTCGATAGCTGGTAGGAACATTAAACGAGCGGATGGTCTTCACCTCGATTGGCTCCAGATTACCATAAACAAAATCCTTTTCTCTTGGAGTGCAAGCAGCAAGTTGGCCAAAGTTAATTAACATAGCCCCATTGTGCACCAGGTACATATTATATTCTGCAATATTGACTTCTTTGCCCAACCTGTCGAGGACTCCGTCCTGCCACGGTGCAAGGCCAGTCGCGCCACCCGTGTTTCTGTCAGGAACTCCATTCTCCTCGCTTTGATGAGAGTTTCTCTTCTCCACTTCACACTTTAATAACTCCTGCTTTTCCTTTCCTTTCCCATCTTCATTCAATTTCTTAACAGTGTGATTGCATTGCTCCTTCTTCTTAAATATTTTCTCCCAGTGGTTGTGACTTTGAACGCTTGCCACATCTGTGCTCTTTGCCAAAGCATCTCTCTCCTCCTGAGTCAGTTCTTCCTCCTCCATCTTCACGCAGATATTTTCTGAAAATTCACTGTAGTCAAAACAGGATGCCTCCTCGGCAGAACTGTTAGCTCTAACAGAAATATTCTGAAGGGCAGGATCCTTCACAATTAACTCAGGAAAAACATTTTTCATTTTGATGGACTGAAACAATAAAGCTTGATCCCTGAGAGCCAGAGCAACATCGAGGTTTACTTCACTGTTTAACTGAATATTCTCAGAAATATTTCTATAAAAGGTCATGTCAGTGTCAGGAACTGGCCAGCGGTTCCACTCATGAGAGCAGCAGACGACGCTGGCGGGACAGACCTCCAAGTGTTTGGCAAGCCTGTGGCGCAGCATCGTGAATGGACAGCCGTATTCAACATTGAGACAAGGGACCATCTCGTTTTGGCAGATTAGCTGGTGCTCCTCTTGTTTGCACATGTGGAAGGTGGCACCACAGTTTCTGTGACACTTGATGACCGTGCATGAGACTGAAATCTGCACTGGGACTTGACAGTGGAGATTATAACACTTGTCACAATGCTCATGATGAACCACTGACATCTTTGTGCCTTTTACCTTCAGACAGAAACAACAACAAGCATTTCTAATTGTACTTGTTTTTTTTTTTTTAAGTCACATTTTAAGTATCAATCTGTGCCGATTTACAAACTCAGAAATACAAACACTTCAGAAGGATTCAAACTTTGAGACTGCAAGAAAAAAAAAAAACAGGTTTATTTCTTGTTATGTGTTAAATTACAAGTTATTGTCTAGAAAAGAAAAACAACTAAAATATAGTTAGTTTTGCCAAAATGTGTAAATATGAATTGCTTAATCCGAGGAATTAGATTATCAAGTTAACACAAAAGTTTTACTGGACAGTAGTAAACATTCTCACCCTTTGTTCTTCTGTCGCCTTTTGTTCAGTGCCACCTCTGAGTAACCTCTGCACTGTATCTGGACATTATAAATAGACACAACAAAAGGGGCAGACAGGCCAGTGGGATGGGGCACTATTGTCACACAACCATTGAGAGCCAAGGTCAAGTTACAGCCTCCACCTCTGCTTGACTGTGCAAGGGTGATGACTGCAGCAGATAATCCAAGTTTCCAGTGGTGTAACTACTGTACAGTCAAAATCAGATTCATCATTACATCTTTATGGTTGATACACTATTGGACTTTCATTTCACCCATAATATTCTGCTTCATTTGTATTGATTTCCCTGCCAAATTACATTTAGCTGATTAAACAAAACCGATGTGTTTCTTAAAACTCATTTTAAACACATTTGCAGTAGATGTGTGTTTTCTTCACCTATCCTTCATAAAGATACTAAATGTCTAGAATGAAATGTATTTGTATCAATATTAGTGAGTATTTAGTTTTCTACAGTATTAAAAGTAAAATGGATTTATTTGTTAAGATCCATGTTGTCCACTAGATGTCAGTCACGTGCTTGCGAACATCCAAATACATTTCCCACCAGCTGTTTCTGAATTCTGATGAAAGAAAGTGATTTTTGAAGAAAAAAAAAAGTACAGGAGAAAATATTCTTCATTGAACTCTAAAATGTTGATCTTCGTTATCAGCAATTTATAAAAATGCTTCTCCATCTTGGGTGGTGGCATGGACATGAATGTTCTTAATAAAGCAGTGTTTTAAAAATGAACCATATCACAATTACAATTATCTTAAAATAAGGGATAAATCTGATAGGCAGGTGTGTTTATTATCCATGCATTCAATTGTATCAGTTTATTTCTTGATGATGGAGTTGTTAAACACACCGGCATGTTGAAATTGCCTAAATTGCTATAAGTAAAAAAACACTAATTAAGCCTTCCTGATTTATCCTCCCTCCACATCATTCTGCAAACACCCCCACCTGCTATTTTATACACTGTAAAATTCATAAGATCCACAATCGGGATTTGGAAGTTATCGTGCTATTTTTTTGGTCACAGTTTACAATGCACTGCTTAACAGAGGCAGCTGATTTGCTCTCTACAGATTCCACAATCAGCATACATTACAACAGGGAGATGTGAAGAGAGAGGCAGAAATCTTAGTGAAAAGAAAAATAGAAAGTTCAATATCACTGTCTTATTACTGCACGATGGCTGCACAGCTGAGACCGCAGGGTTTTGGTGCTGGGCGCAAATTAATTGAGCATAATTTCAAAGCTTTGAAACAGGTGTAAAAAATCTGAACTGCTTGTGAATTAAATTTGTGGAAAAAAAGAAATCTTAGTCATTCAAGTTTTCAGATCAAATATGTTCATGCTTTGAATAACTACCTGTGAGAAATGTCTGGTGCCAGCTGCTGGTAAATCAGCATGAAGACTGGAAACAGGCAACAGTTATTATGATGATATCTGGATGTCTTCAAATTTCAAGCTTAGAAAATGGCTCTTTAGCTGGTTATCTTTATACAGTCTGTCATCTTTGAGCTTTGGTTTCTAAATAAAAACAAAATTAACCAGGTATCATGTGTTTTTAACACAATAAAAAATATTTTAAAATGTTATTCAATGTTGTAAAAATTGTACAGAGGCATCAATAGTTTGAGAAACATCTTGTCACTTTGTTATCATGTGCAACATGTTTTTCTTTCAGTTACAAGTAGTTGTTTTATTTTATAGCTAATGGTTGTCACATTTTTATTCAAAATGTAGCTGCAGTGAAACTATCAAAGCAACAAGTCCAATAAAAACTATTAATATTTCAAAGGCAGCTGATTCTTCTCTCACTGATCTGACAAACTGACACCCCATTTCCATTTTTGAGTTACTTTTATGTTCCAGTATTTTTTGGGTTTCAAGCCTACGTTATCTAATCCCTGTATTATTGCAGGTTATTTGTTCATACTGTAGATAAAGGAGAACAGCATGTCTCTGGCTACTTGAAAAGTGAATCAATGATATCTTGTTTTACAGGAGTTGATGTCATGTTGTATTTTTTGGGTTAGATAAAAGCGCTATAGAGATTTGAGGTGGCTGTACATGTAAGCCCCGCCTACTCAATGGCACACAATCAGGGTGTTTTGTAAGCCTCACATAACTACATCCAACCAAACATCAGGGAAAAAAAATTACCTAAAGAAGCAAGATGAGAATTATGTCAATCAACACCTGCAAACAAATATCTGGGATGTATTTTTACATTTTGGTCAGGATGACTTGGACATGGTAAGATAAGATACAGAGGAAGGTGTTGATAGATCGACCTTCCATTAAAAAACAACAAAAAAAGAACTGTGATGAAATGTGTTATAAACTGTCCTGTATGATATTTGGGTACAGGATCCATGCAGCTTCTCAAGAGAGGGTAAAGGGCAGCCAAGGATCTCCTGGGCAGACTTTCCTCTGTGCTACTGTGCAGCTGGAACACCACACACAGCGATAGCACAGAATGCTCTCAATAGTGCAGCATTGGGAAGACACTTGCAGTTTTTGAGAGATGTTATTTTTACTGAGGATTCTCAGGAAGCAGAGGCACTGCTGGGCCTTGTTGCCAGTACTGTTGTGTTCACAACACCAGGTCAGGTCCTCCATCACTGCCAAGAAACAGAAGTCTTGCACCTTCTCCAAATTGTCCCCTTTGATGTAAAGTGGTTGTTTATCTGTTCTCTTTCTCCTGAAGTCCAAGACAAGCCCTTCGGTCTTGGCTGCATAAAATATAATTTGCATAAGCATATTTCTTAGAGAAAAAAAAAGAATTCTTAAATGTTTAGTTAGTAAATAAGAATAATTTTTGTTTGACACTGTTAAATTTATATTCCAGTCACTTTTACTGTCAAATCCACTTCAAAATGCAGCTTTGTGAAAATGTTTTAATATTTTTACTTTCAGAAAATATAATTACATTAAAAATACAAGTTGAAAAGCAAATAGTTTGGATTTAGTGACGAAGCAAAGATACTACAAGCTGCAAAAGTACAGAAGGTGTGTATTTTTATGCACTAACATGAAACTCAGCATTAGTTTTATTCATAAAAGTCTAAAAGTCTTTGTTTCAGAAAAGTTGAAAAATATTTCAACAACAAACAAAATGTTTTACAAAATACATTTGGGTTATTTAAAAAATATATTTGAAATTTGAGTTTGAGCTGTTACGCAACCTTGTGTCTAAAAAGATGATAATTAGAGTGTGCTCATTTTCTGTAACATGGATTTTAATCAAAAATGACTGTGAGGTTAATGATTCCTAGAAGCTCGTGTCATTTAACTCAAACCTAATGTTCTGAAATATGGCTGGACATTTTAAGATGTCGAGAGAAAACGTGATTAATATTCTAAGCTTTCAGTAGCTGTCAGTTCATGGCAGGACTAATGAGCAACAAAGGTTTCCACCAACACACGAGCAATTCCATATTTGTATAATCTGTAGAACATTTTATAAAAATATCTCCTTGTTCTTTATTTTTCATTTTACAGATTTTGTCTTTTATTTCCACTCTTCCTAAACACTATATTGGAACTTCTGCCAAGTTTATTTTATCTGACAAAACATATTAATAAGCTGAAACCACTGGGAGATCATGAAGAGAAACATAGTGCAGCAGAGTATAAAGAAGAAGAGAAACTGTGCTGGTGTGTGTTTATTACTGATCGCATTCCAACAGAGCCCCATAAATAAGACATGGACTTTTATGAAAATGTACAATAAAAATGAACATGCACAAACTCAAAGGTGGGTTCAGATATTACAGAATGAACACTTTGTATATTTGAATACAATTTTTCATTTCAAATGAACTCTGCCTGCTTTCCATCATAGACATTTTTAAGTTGTCATTTCATACACTGTTCTCTTAAAACTGTTATACAACTGATACTTTAGATTAAATAAAATGTGAACAAAATTTTGCTTTAGATTAAAAGTCTATTGTCCTTCTGTGAGCTTGTCTAAAAATGTCACATATGGCCGGATATGTGCTTTCCACTCATTAAATCTTAAATTGTCCTCATCAACTTAAGGCACTGCAATATTTTAACCTGACACTGCAAATTACTGCAGAGCTGGGGGATAAATTTAATAGTACATGACTTTGGGTGAATTATATACTACAAAGCCCTTCTGGACAGCAGATTGTAGCATATGGTCAGTTAACAGCACAGACAAATTCCATACCCAACTTTACAAATGTACTTTTCTGTTTCTCATTCAACATTGTCCCTCCATGTCACCGCACATCTAATGAAGGTGTGAAGCATGCTTCCTTTATAATCCCTCAGCTGACTTTTGTTTGACTGAATTTAGACAGTTTGCAAACCCAGACCAGTGAACATGCAAATGTTTTTGGCCATTTCAATTTTACCTTCCAGCTTTCTGTCACCCAATATTCAGCTTTTAATTATAGAGACTAATTAAAAGCACCTTGTAATGAAGTCTGTGCAGGTTTCCCCCCCAGGACAAATGTGCTGTTTTGTGTCATTTTACATTATTAATGCAGAATACGCAGAAGACCGACAAAATCTCAGAAGTTGTAAATGAGACATTTCACTCCACTTGTTCTGCTAATGTCAGGAGCTAATAACTGCAAAGAGAGAGGAAGAAGTTTTCAACACCAAGTCATTTCATGGCCAATATACAGCCGTAATAAATGACATATTATATCAAATTTATGAAAGAAGTAAGAACAGAACAAAACAGTGTAATAAAGTTCACTGAAGACATTTATTAGCTCAGACTTGTCCCTGTGGAGAAGAACTTTAAATGTGCAATGCAAAAACATTCAAAGTCATTCATTTTACAAGCATGAATACCAACAAATGAGTAAAAGATGGCTTGTCAGTTGTTAAGAGTGATTTGCACATCTGTTGTTAATTTTCTTAGAAATATTTTGTACTTCAGTTAAAGATCCGTGGAACTGAAAACACTTCTATCTTATGCACATCATATCAAATGTATGTCTAAAAATTAGGACTACAGTCTTTAACTTTCCAGTCTAAGTACTAAAGGTGGCAAATGTCCATTTAGTTAATATTTTAAAGTTAAAAAAAAAAGAACAACCAAACCTGAAACATTTAGATTTGATTCTTGTGTTTATTGATAAAAATAAAGGAAAGACCCAGTGACAACATTCCTGCTATTCAGTTCCAGTCAGAATCAGAATCAGAATCCAAGTATTATTTGCAAAGTAAAAGGAATTTGTCTTGGGTGACGAAGCGCAGAGAATAAATCAAATTAAGAACAAAAATAAAAATATAAACATAAGAACCAGAAATATTTGCATGTCCAATGCATTAGGGCAATAATTATTTCAATAATTAAAATAAATTATTATAATAAATAATTTTACAAATTATAATACATAATAATAATTGCATTAGTGCAATAAGCCAGATGTCCACAGTTACTGGCTGTACTGACAGTTTCACTGATTAATGGACTTTAGCCAGAGAACAATAAAGGATTAAATTCAAACCAACTTAAAATCTGCAACCTGTGCAAAATCGATACAAACATCTCCTGAGGGTGTTGACCAAATGAACAGAAACCTGCACACAAATCATTCCACGTATGATCTCTAGATATCTACTGATGATATTTAGGTACATCTGCTGTATGCACAAGAAAAAAAAATCTAGCAAAATTGCCGGCGACATGCGTCGATAAAGATAATTTGAGGTAACTCTTGGGTTCAGCTGAAAAATTCAGCGTGTGCTTCTGCTGGTGTGAGGCTGAGTGATAAGCAGCAGACACTGATAAGAGACCTGAGCGGAACCACAGGCTGAGACTCCCACAGTTAACGGTTTACATTCCCTACAACTTCAGTCATGCACCAGAGCGGTATGTTCACGTATACATGTTTCAGTGTGCTAAAAAAAAAAAGAAATGTTGTGAATGTTGACATGCAGTACTTTTTGTGTTGGTCCCTGCTGTCACTGCTCTATTGTGAAAGCAGCAGCCTTGCATATAAATTACACTGTTAAGGGTTTGTGTTGTTTTGTCTCCAACTCCACTGCATAACAAAATGCAAAAACAGTAATAACAGCACAAACTGTGCCCTGGGAATTACCATACAATATGTATGTATCTTAAAAACAAAAAAAAATTGCAAGCCTCCAAATGGTGATAGTCAAGGCTGCCATATGCAAATGATTTAATTTTAAGGTTTAAATCGTATTTGTGTGTCTAATACATGCAAAGCAGCCTATGCAGCCTTCAAAGCTCAAAAGGACACAGAATTAATGTAAAAAGACAACAGCAGGGACAATTGCATAGACTGCAAATGAGTTCCTTAAACACCTATGGTGAATGACTAATGACACTGATTTAATCTAATTACAAATACAGGACTAATAGCTCCACTGGAGCTTCACTAAATTAGAGAAAATGATGGACAGCAACTGCTTGTTGTGTTAGCAGACAAACAAGCACACCATATGTACAACCACTGCAGAAAGGCCAGATCCGAGCCAGTGAGCTTTGTACTGATTCAATCAATAAAACTGGGACCAATAATATACACTATATAGATAATGTGTATCAGGGGGAGTACAGGAAATTCTGTGCAAAATCTGAAAAGACCTACAGCATACAAATACCTGAAAAAGTCAGGATATTGTTGACTGAGCCACATAGAACAGAAATGTATAAAATTCCCTGCTGTGCTGTTCTCCAATTACTGCCATCGATGTTTACCCCTGAATTGGCCCAGACTCTCACAGCATGCCCTGTTGGTCTCAGTCTCATACAACCGTTGCCTGCAGCTCCTCTCCAAACGGGGGCGTGACTCAGCCACACAAGTCCAAGGAAAATGCCACTCTCATGCTCCATTAGTCTCTGCGTCCTCAGTGGATGAAGAAAAATGTATTCACTGCTGGGATACTGCTGCCACAGACATCTAAATAGCAACCATTCGTCCTTACTGTTGTCCTCGGCTCTTAGAATGACCACATGACTAGTGGCCGGATAACTGGAGGGAAAAGTAACTTTATAATCACAGGATGTGATGATTGGGAGCTTGACAGATTATTTTACCTTGGAATGCTGCTGAAAGATGGAGAGTGTGCTATGTCAAGCAAATACAAGAGACTGAAAATGGGCACATAAATCATCCGCAGATCAAGATAATTATTACAGCAAAATAGTCATTTTCATTCAAGGCTTGAAGACTTTAACACAGAAGATGGGGGAGATGGCTTAAAGGACCAGAGCTGTATGTGATTTGAAGTCACTGTGTTTTAAATTGTGAGGATTTTCCTGTAGTCGATCCAGAGGGAAATCACGGAATTGTCTCTGTCAGACAGCCAATCCTGTAGGTCTAAATGGGATGAATCACAGAGCAAATGTTCAAGTCACTGCTGCAGTATCGATTATCATTGGAAGATGTGTGACTCTTTTTCTCAAGTCTTGGACTTTCACCCTGCCCACACATGGCGCACAACTAAATTAAACTTTGCTCACAATTTGAACTCATTTGCAGTCAGACCGCATGTTGAAAATGTTTATGCAGCAGCTGTAAAACGGATCTAATCAACAGCTCATACTGTACATGGTGACGGCTTCTACATACACATCCAATTTAGGCTGGGAGTGTTATGCAGTGGGTGTTTGTCGAACATACAGTATCATTCATTGGGCAGACATTAAATTTGAAAGCTTGGTGGGGTATTTATTGAAGTCCTGACCCTGTCCTCTGCTCATTAAATTGATTCATGGATTCAATAAGTGGGGCACAGGCAGCAGGTGTGCATGTTGGTGCGTGCACAATTCTCACAGGCATCCATCACACTGATCAGGTATCTTCAGCTTCTTCTTGATGCAGCACTCTCACAAGACCCCTGCAGATGTTACTGGCTTACAGCCCAGCCTAACTGAAGGTACACTCAGAGCAGAAGCAAATGAATGTAAAAGCATGCAGATGGAGGCTAGAAAATGCAAAAGGTTGAATAATGTAAGTGCACTAAACAGGTACAGACCTCTATGTACCCTCACAGATGTCAAATGAGAGAGATCATTCATTTACTAACTAGTGATATGAGCCAGAGCCAGTTAATACATCTTCCAATTCCTGTTCTAGTATTAAAAAAAAATCACTTTAAACTGATTTTGGTTCATGAAAATTGCATGTTAAAGTTTCTTTGTCGGACATTGTGGGACTTTGTCCATCTCTTTTGCTCACCTGACAGGTTTTAGCTGGAGGACACAATCAATCAGCTCATAATTCATAAATACTATTAAATTAAATTGGCACAGATTGTTTTGGTCATTAAATATTTTCAGTCAAGCAGGAAAAATGCTACTTGGACATCTTTAAACTGATTAATATGATCATTCTGGTTCTATTGCAGTAAAATAAAGAAGTGAAGTTCTTTCATGTGCTGTAAATGTAATCTTTCAGTAACATTCAAGGGATTTTATAAACATCTTAATGTGTTTATATAAGTGTTAAACAGCCATCTTGTATCAAGGATGTTTGAACATGTAACAGCTTTTAGTTGAACAAAATCAACATTTGATTCAGTCTTCATTAGGAAGGAGATCATCAGGAATTCCACGCAGAAATTGTTCAGTGGTGGGAATTAAATAACCTGCAGCATGTTTGTACTCTAATCAAATTCCCACTACAGACTGACTAATTAAAACATATCAGTAAAATTTGCTCACATTTTATGTGTTTTACAGCTTTTCATTCATGCATTTGGCTTCTAGATTCTGACTTCAGCTCACAAAATAGATCAAACTTTAAAACTGTAATATGGTTCATATTACAACATGGTGGCATTTGCTGCTGTTGTTGCCCGTTTCTTTTCACATCATTTAGATTTTTTTTGTACAAATGATCATCTTTAGCATTTCAACAAACTGTGAAAAAATAACATGATACAATACGATAAAAATATGATATTTTATTGTTTATTTAGTCCTGATTTTTATTCAACTTCTAATAAAACTGAAGCTTGTGTCAACTTCAACAGACAAGTACACTTTTTTGGTTATTAGTCCTCATTGGTTGAGAGTGAAATAAGTGAGGTTACATACATTTTGCATGATGACGTCATTTCTGAGTGTAAAATTATTGTCCACTGATGTAGGGCAGTGTTGCATTGTCTAGTTGTTCACCTACAGTTTAATGCTTTTATTTCATCATTTAATTTGGGAAAACTTAAAAGTTCTAAAATATATAATCTGTCATGCCCCATTTATATTTCTCAGCAATAAAAAACACATTTAGTGATACAAATGCACATCCTAGTTTACAGTTCCTACAACAAGCCTCCTGTATCTGCTCATTCTTCCTCCAGGTGCATTGTAGGAACAGAGAAATCCTTCAAGAAGTGCAAAGATTGATTTCTTCCTCATGGGACAGTTTTGGAACAGATTTTATTTGTAGTCTCTGAACATGTGTTCCCTGCTAATCTTTTCTGGTAACATAGTCTTCAGGCAACATGTCTGGTCACAATGTAAGCAAGCAGCATTTACACTGGTCATGATTGATTCACATTTTGTCAAAATGATTCCAATATTGACTGGTGTTCAACAGTCTGCATCATTTGAAGATGAGGGTTCGATAAGGGAGCTTGATTTATTTAGTAAAATTTTCTCAACTTGGGCCAAAGATTGAAAAATGATGAAAGGAGTGTGAAGTATGGTGACTTCTGTCACAAGTTTTATTTAAAGACTTTGCCAGTTCACAGAATCAGTGTGAGGCGATGGTAAAGATATGACAGATGAGGTGAGTGTGCAGCGATCGCATGGTGTGATCAGTGTGCCCTCAGTGTGCGCTAGTGCCCAGACTGTGCTGTTGTGTTCATGCAGTGTTTCATTACTCTCACTCAGACAAACAGTAACATGATTCTAAACTGTGTTTAACCCTTTAACAGTCAAGTATCATATGGTACAATTATGTGACATGTATTTCCTCATTTTCAAGAACAAAAAAATCCACCCAGTTCTTAACTGTCAAAATATGCAACTTTCTCCACACGTCTCTGTTTCTATGATCAATGTGTGCAGAGTGTCTGAAACTTTAACAGCACCATTGTTACTCATGGAGTTTTCTGTCTCTTATTTCATATGTAAAATCCCATAAAACTCTGTTTTTATCCTCGTTCAGGAACCTTTTGAACGTTTTCTTCCTGTGATCACAAAGCAGCACCCTATGAATGCTTTCAATAATACACTGTTACATATTCTGTAAAATCTGTTTATTTTTCTTCCAAAACCATTTGGATTTTCTCTTCAGCAAAAAACGGTGGTGGAGTTAATGTAATTTAACTTGTTAAATTCAGCTCCTCAGGTATTGTGGGCATCTAAGGTAAAAAGAACTTTATATTTAACTTTCATAATGAAGAAAATTCAAGTCAGACTTAACTGAACCTTCACAACTGCCACATTGCATCTCTTCATGGTTTCAACAGCTGTTCCATTTCACTGATAAAATATTTAGATGCTTTTTATTTGAGATTTGCCTTGTTATTTCTGCACTATGGAAGACTATATGAACAAATACTTCTGTTTGTCTGGATTTTCATAATAAAATGGATTCAAAGAAAAAGTATTAGCAGAGCATTTTAAAATAATAACCCTCTGATGAACCGTCTGAGAGTGCATCATGGGGTCAAGGCCTGCGATACAACATTTTAAGTTTTCAAATGAAACGGTGGTTGGAACTGGTGTCCACTGGGCATGGAGATTAAATGACACGCACTATCCGCCTTGATTGATAGAACAGCCGCGTGTCAGTGCAGTTTAGAGATTCAATCTTGACACATTGGTTTAACAAATTATTTTACCAATGAAATCAAACACGTTGATTAGATGAGATGTTTGCGAGCATGTTTGTTTCTTCAGGCATCCACTTAAAAGTGAAATTATGTGTGTTTGAGAAATGTATCTACTGTGGATTTTTCTCTGTATGTACAACTCTTCTTGTGGTGCCGTTCCTGCAGTTTAGCGTTGTTATTTTCTCATTAGTGATGCCCGCTGTTACAGAGAAGATGCAGGACAAATAGCAATACACCCTCTAAAACTGTTCTTCACCGTGATCATGTGAATCTTCTAATGTCACAGAAGAAATAAACAGTTAGCTTTTATCTTAGTATAATACATTTTGGTGCTGAGTTTCTGAAACAACGTTAAATACATCAGCTGTCTGGCAGGTTTTTTATTTTGTATTTGACATAATTCCTGTGTTGTGTTAATGAATGTGTATTTTATTTTAAGACAGGACCTGCTCGAGAGAGTTAAATTTAAAAATATAGGTATTTTTAAAATAGTGTTGTTAATTGACTTGGAGTTGTTCCTCTGCTTTGTCTAATTGTTTGTGTTAAATCTGAATGTGATAAATAATTTCATCATGAATCTTAATGTATTCTGAATTGGGACTGAATCTTATTTTGCTGAAACCTTTTTTTTTCTTCTTATCCATTTTTAATGAATTGTTGGAAATGTATTAAAGTGCATATCACACTGGTGACAGATCAGAGGCAGATACACAACCCTACTGTCCACCACCTTTCTTTTCTGTTGTGAGTATATTTTCATTTTAAAATGCCAGCCACTGTCATAAAATCTTAGCTAGGCCAACAACCACAGATGTCAGTAAGACTGCAGACTTTTTTTTTTGATTGCACTGTATTTACAGCTTTTCTTATTTGGCATGCTGTGTAGATCGCCAGCCAGCTTTGCTTGCTGTAGCTGTTGAGTTTACAGCTCAACTGGTACAGACAGTTTGTGGGATTTTCCCCATAAAAAAATCTATTGTGGCGTCTAAGCTTCAGACCTCAAACTCAAGGAATAAAAGATTTTTGTTCTTCTCCGAGACTCCGAGAACAAATTCACCCTGAGTCAGCTGAAGGTCTCTGAGGTAAAATATATTAACAGTTCAGAAACAGTGACATGAAAAGAGAAGAAAAGGACTTCAGAAACTCACTCATCCTTAGCCACTGAAGAATATTTGACATCCAGGTTTTTGAGCTTCATGTGTTGTACGTTAGACCACTGATATCACTGCAGGTCACAAATGGTTCTTTGCCACAGGCTCCCCGTGCTGCTCTGCTCAACAACGCTACTGAACGGAGAACCCAGTGGTGTCGTCATCAAGATCCAAACACTTGCTAGGCCTGTAGCTTTAGGCATAAAACCACAATTAAAGAGGCACTCACATCCCCAGGTTTTCACGAACACTACAGCTTCTTTCTCAGCACTTGTCCACGTCTCTATGGTTAAACATTGGCTCGGCGCTCTGCTCAGAGCTGAGAGCGCACTGCATGACTGCCTCTTTTAACCTCTAGTTAGTAGTAATGAGCATGTCATGCTCCTTGCTGTCCCTGGATTCATTTTAAAGACAGACTCTCTCCACAGTCAAAGTTCAGAAATGATGATTGAACACTGGATAACAGGAAGACACATAATTTACCACTGAGTACAGAGCAAAGGGTTTCTACAGATACTTTAAAATACTTTCTTTTGTTCTGGAACATCTTCTAATCAGAGAAAATTCAAAGTTTTTGTTCCAAACTTCTAATTTATAAAAGTGCATAGGATTAATGAAGATCTTTAATTAAGAATATATACAAAAAGTGCTTGGTGTAATATTTGCTGTTTTTTTAAAGACTAAATGAAAAGAAAAGCATCCAGGATGCTGATAATTTAACCTGATAACATGTTGTAAAGGGAGAAGCAATTTCACTTAAATGGTATCTATTTAAAGGTGCATGATAAAACTTTAGGTACAGCTGCAGAATTGGGCCTCAGATTGGTTTGCAGGAGCCAACAGAAACTCATATCTGTTCATGCAGGACTGGTGTGTTTTCCAGTCACAGCAATGACTTAATCTACTGACTCGTTTCTGGCATCTGACTGACAAAGCTACATCTTAAAGAGAGAGTCTTTCCCAGCTAACATATGAACTCCGAGCTAGGAGGAAACTATGAAATATGAACAAAAAATTCACAGAAAAATGAACATGCAGACAGCTGTGGCCTAGTATGAGCCACTACAGAGACAATGTGGCCAGAATATGACAAGCCTGAATTCTCTGTGGTGCAGGAGACGATGACAGCATTTATTGCTGGAAGCCTTTTTTTTAGGAATATGATAACCTTACTGACTAACCCTCTGGAGGTGATAATTTTAACCTGCTTTCCTAGAAAAAAAATATGAATGTCAAAAAATGTATATCTTCATAACCATAGAAAGGGTTAGATCTATTTAAGGAGTGCTGAATCCTCCGTAAAATATTCTCAACACCCCTATATCTAGAATAGTAATGATAACACATTTCTGTTTGTTTCTTTTGCTAATAAGTTGTACAGTGGGGATTAGGATTTTTGTGAAATTTTTGCATGATCAGCTGCATGAAATATGTTAAATTTGGCTTTTATCCAATGGCTGTGAAAACAGCATTAAAAGCTCTAATCATACAGGCTGTGTCTGATGTCAGTTGAACATGCAGGTAAACCTGACAGGTTTTTGTTATACATTCAATAAATGCTTATCTTTCAGGAAATTGACTTTTACAAATAATTTACAAATTAAACTTTTAACAACATTATTGTTGCTCTCTGGGCATAACTTGGATTTAGAATGCATTTTAATAGAGGTTTGCAAGAAGGTTGTAGTACTGAAACACCCCATGTGTTATGCAGGATTTTTTATACACCGAAAAAAAACAGTTTGTTGAATTAACATAATCCTGTCAGCCTCAGTCACACATGATCAGAATAAGATAAACTGACATAATGGTACTACTGGTTTTGATTATTTAATACATGGTTAACCAAAACATTTCGTTTACATTAGACTGGAAAAAAATCATGTTTGTTTGTCTTTGTCTAAGTTTGTTACCGCTATTTAAATTAAAATAGTTCATTCACATTTAACTGCTTAAAATAATTATACAGTTGAACCACATTTGTAATTTATTGTAATGTTAGTTGACTGTGTGATCTGAAAGTAATGCTATTATGTCCTCAGTAATAGAATTAGTACAAGTAAGTTGATTAGTTAAAGTTAACCGTGTCCAACTGTGAAAAAATATTTTTCATTGATCTGTAGGAACAGCAAAGACATTGTCCAAAGCATTCATAGGAGCTGTCATAAACAATACCAATTTTAAATACTATTTCATAATAGACTTATTGAAAAAAAATAATTTACTGTGTAATTATGCAAAAGCATTATGAAGGTATGCAACTGGTCGCCTACTGCAATTTCAAAGCAACATAAAATAGAAAAAGTTTTGCACTTTAACCTCTTACATAAACAATTTGTTTTTTTAGAGTTAATATTGTGTTACAAAGTTTAGCACCTTAAATCTTTTGCCCAGCCTCATAGGACCTGACGGAAAGTTGTGGTTCATTGTAAAGCCAAATACCAAATATCGTAGCAAACGCTAAGGCTGCATTGTTTATTTTTGTAGCACCCTGATGTCTCCAGGACCAGTTCATGGATAGTTCATCAACTGGAAAATAAATAAATACATAGGGCAGATATAGTAACAATACACAATGTAAGGTGAAAGTCAATGAAGGTATATTTAGAGAGAGGGCCAGTAATGACACTGTTAAGGTAAATTTTAATTCACAAAAACTCTGCTGTAGTCACCATCATGCCTTTGAATAAGATTTTGTCACCTAACTATATTTGATTGACTTACAGTTGACAAACAAACATAATAACTTTATCTTACGAGCTTTAGTGCCAAGTGAAGTCTGGGTAATGAAAGACCCAACATGAACACATGATATACAAGATACAGATCAAAGTGATATCCCTCTTTTCAAATAGAAAAAAAAAATGAAAATAATGTCAAACATCCACCACAAGTTAACAGTAAGCCTATAGTCATGTCTTAGATGTGTTAAACTTTAACCAAAAACAAAGTCAATCTTTTCTGCCCAAATAATCATGTAGGAGAATCGTGGAGGAGTGGAACAAAGAGAAAAACAAAACCACTGATTCTTTTATACTGACAAGTCTTTGTCAGCATAGGAACGGAAGGAAATTCAGCTGCATACTGCAGTCAAGCTGTAACACAACAGTTTGGTGAAATTGTAACCTTCCTAAACACACATGTACATAAAATTAAAAACATTTAAATACAAATTACAAATTGCTGGCATGATGGCCTCTTATTGCATGATACTGCTCCTGAGCACCCAACAAAATCCATTGAGTTGAACTTCTCAAGTAGTCATTTTTCTCTCAGTGGGAGATGCATTAGTCCATTTTCCACAAAAAAATGTGGTCTAGTTATTCCAATCTTGTTTATGACAGAAACATGTATATACTAAAATAATTTTTGCAGACCTCTAAGTCCTTGTTTTTTAGTGTTACATGAGTTTCAGGGAGAACAGTTTGATTATTGATGGGGGTCATTATACATGCTGTGTGCACCATATGTTCTTCCAGTGCTTTAGAAAATCCTGGAAGTTCAATAAAACTCATGAAAGGACAAATCTTGATCTTAGTGATGGCACAACTAAAATTCATGCTCCTGCAAAAATAAATCTATACAGTTACATTTGTGTTTCTAAACCTATTTTTTTCATCATTAAGTTAAATTTAAAGAGTTTGTGGAGGATTCCAAACCCCACTGTTGGGAAATGTTTTGAAACCAGAAATGTTCTCAAGTAAAAAAAAAAAAAACAGAAAAAACACAAGCTTTAAACTCAACTGAGGTAACACCAGCTTTACATGCTGGAATGCTGTCATGTAGTTTTACTACAACATTTCTCTGCAGAAATATGTCTCTCCTCAGATTGAAAAAGTTTCTTAGTTTGGTTTAAGTTATAACTGATTTCCCTCCTTAATATTTTTTGATATAACAAGTGTTTCTGAATCACTAAACATGACATCAAACAGTATTTAAACTATGGCTCTGGGAAATAAAATCTGTATGTTGTCATGAAAATGCCCTTTGTATTTGTTGTTGAAATAAAAAACAACATGTCATGATGCCTGTCAGTCATTACAGGATAATATATCTGTAGCTACGTTCATGGTGGTTGATTTTCACACACTTTGTTCCATTGAGGGAAAAGAAGACAAAGCAATTTCATGCTTCATTTATCGCATGAAACTTAAAAAAAAACTGTGACGCTGCCAAGTAGGATGACTGAAAACTGAGATTTGTTGGTGAGTTTGTGCATTTGTTTCACAGTTTTTCTCTGGGTAAAATTTCTTGTTATGACTAAGATGTTAGAGGTGTAGAAAGTCAACAGCAAACTAACGGATAAACGTGGAGCAAAAATTAAGAAGGAATTTAAAGCTGAAAGATAAGAAAAGGCAAAACAACACATAAACAAACCTAAACCTAAAGTATTGACATAATAAGTGAGATAAGCTACACTCTCTGCAGTCTGCTTCCTAAATGCTCTGTTGTTAATAAGTCTATAGGTGATTAACAGCTTCTGGATAACTCAAGGACATCCAAAATACCCATTAGGAATTCTACCAATGAATTAGCTGTGTTGGAGCAGGAAACAACAAAAAAATGCAGTATAGTGACCCATGAGGTCCAAGGCTGGACGTTACTGGTGTAAACATACTCTAAAACCTATACTGGTTTAATTTCTTCTTATTATTCCCTTTACCTCCATCTTACACTTACAGCATCCTTTTCTGTCCCACTAAGTCTGTGCATATCCTACTTCACAACATTCATTAACCTTGTCTGTTGTCCTCATCTTTTACCTTCCCCCAGTGGCTCCATGTTCAACGTCCCTTGTCCAACCCAGTCATAGCGAGCTAGTATCCGGTACACTACCGGTGCTGGTCCCAAGTCAGAATGTGGAAGGACTGTATCTAGTATGAAATGTTGGCCAAATCAAACATGCAGATTATTAAGATTTCTATTATCCACTGTTAGCCAAAGATCAAGCATTGTTTCACACACTCAGTGGTGGTAACATGTTAAAAATGCAGTCAATGTGAAGCTATTATGTATAATGTGTATAATGTGTGCTGAGCTATGGAAGTTATGCTAGTTATGCTGGATGACATACTGACAACATTTCTTCAATCTGCTGTCTTACGCTCTTTATTCTTTATATTTAAATTTACTAATATTGTTGCCAGTGACTTTAACTCTGTTTCTCTAGATAAAAATGATAAATGGCCTAATCCATCTGTTTATCTGTAACTCTTTCCTGTCCTCTCAGACCCGTATCAAGCGAGGCAGAAGGCCACTCATCTTCTGGAGGTTTCTTCCTGTTAAAAGAGAATTGTTCATTCCTGCTGTCACCAGTTCTTGCTGCTCATGTTGCTTGGGGTCATTAAAGAAATGATGATTCAATTTAATCTGTTGGTTTCCTTAGACAGGAAACTTTCTCATAATTAGTGTAATAGGATTTGTTCAAAACTGATAAATTACAGTTGGACTGAATCATAACTGACTTTGAATCTGAACCTGTTGTTAACTGGATTTCTGTATAGGGTTTTGAGAAGACTATGAATTTTTGCTCTTTAAAAAGAGTGAATTGAATTGAACTAAAAATGCATCATAGATGATAAGCTGGTAGAAATGTCCCTGGTTATTAAAACTGGATATACAAGTAAAATACCTCTTTGACTGAACATACATTTCAGGAAAAACTACTTTATTTGAGTCCATTGTGAAGAGACGTAGTTATCAGGAACCAGTGTTGATGATTTAGGCATTTTTAGGATTAGTTTCACAGATGAATGGAGTAATGAGGCTGTCTGGAGAGAATAAAACAGGTAATGCATGTTTCCTCTCACAAAGTGTGTCCAGTTGTCAGAACAGACTCCCACACAGCCGGCTCCATTCTGGACCACTGGGATAGTTTTTTAACTGCTTAACTTCATCTGATGTTCAGCTTGAGACAAGGGTGTAATCAGTATTAATAATACATAAGTCCACTCACCACTGCACAATAAAAGCAGGTTTATTTTAAAGAATAGCAGTGTCTTATCATATACAACATGAACATTGCGAGGCGTGGTGTGTGATGTGCTGTCAGATTCTTACGTGTTTGGTTTGCTAATCAGTTCTCTGTATAGTCATACCATTTTTCCATATCAGTTGTCAAACTTTCTCATACATCTCAAGCTTTCCAGTCACCCCTTTTCTGACCTTTTTCCTTTCCTGGATTTTACTCTTTTCTCACTATCGTTTGCCGTACTGACTGACATCCTATGTTTAAGACCTTAGGCTTGCAAAAAAGCTTTAATTCAGAACTTTTACTTGGTTTTCTTTGTAATCACTATTAAATCTGCTGCATTGTTTTATGTGCTGTCTGTTAGTCACTTCCAGTAGCAAACCAACTACAAGGTGAAATCTTTGAGCTAAACTTGAATAAATAAATTACCAGATAATGAAATGAAATGAAATGAAAAATACTTTATTTATCCCAGAAGGGAAATTCAACCATAATTCATAATGGATTATTATGAAATTTTGTGGAGGACCTTATAGTTCCCAAAAGATGAATTTTGCTCAGTTTTTACTTCTCTGACCTTGTGTAAAATATTACCTCATCAAAAAACTGAAGTAGTGAAGTAGTCAGAATGAGTTTGGTTTTAACTATGTTGAACTATGTTATTGATCGTGATGCATTTTACTGATAATCCCAAACTACTGTCTCTAAACAAATCTAACATGTCTCTTGTAAATCGGCACACTGTATCAAATCTAATCATTCGAGCAAATCAGGTTTGATGGAAATCTTAACACTGTCTTACCTAAACCAACTGCAGTCATTTAAACATTGTATTATTTCTAAAAACCGAACTAGATTTTATTAGTTAGTGTTTTACCCATTTTATGTTTTCCTTCTATTTCAGAATAAAACTTTAAATACAACAGTTGAAAATATGTTTGGATATGGTCAGAATAGCAACTTTCAAAGAGCATTCAAGCATAGTTTGTGTAATTCAAGCTGGTATCCTACTGGGAATCTCACAGAAAATATGACAATTTTCAGCTGAATTTAAATTAATTTGGTACATGCACAACTATTTGCCACATTTTTTGTTTACAGACAATCAAGTGAGGCATTTGACATAAATGCAAACAAATGATTACATTCATAAGGCAGTTGTGCACATTTCCTTGTTGCATTTTGTTATAAAGAATCTCAATTATGTCTCAGTTTGTTCACAATTTGCCCTAATTCTACTTAAAAATTGGATGCCAACCTCTTCCAAATTAGTCTCACATTTCCGTGCACTTCTGACACACATTATATTGAGAAGCAATCAAGAAAAGTTTTAGACATGCACAAAAACTCAAAAACAGTTGTTATTGTTGTGTCATTTTTAAAAATGCGAGGCTCTGGGATTCACATGAGGAAGTTGTGGTTTAGAAAGCCACTCGAGAATGAAGGACGTTTGTAAACACTGGCAGCCTAGTGAGGTTTTAGCTTAACTTTAATGCTAATCTTTACTTGTTTGAAAGCAGACGAAATTTTTCTCAATTGTGGTATTGAGACGAAAGGAGTCCAGCAAGAGAAACTATTATCGGAAAACAAGGATGTGGAACTCTAAAAAGTCTACATAGTTTAAATTCTCTTCAAGCAAAAAAGAAAATTGAAAGCAGCAACACTGAACATGAGCTGTAAATGCCTAACATATTAATAAAGTCATTAAAGTACCCTTATTAGCAATTGCAACAACATGTTTAAATGGTTTGCATAATTTCTCAACACATTTGTGAATTCCAATTAAGCAGGAAGCATTTTTTAATTTCAGTCCATGTTATCAGCTTGGATTCAAAAGTGCTGCTTACAATTCAGTTTCCTAGGAATTTAAAATGTTTCATTTTGTTTTTAACTCAGAATTTAAGAATGCATATTGAAGAGAACTTCATGTTTTTCATCCAATCCTCTCCTGTTTTGTTTAAGGAGCTTATGGGAAGCAACTACCCCAACGTTAAAGAGTTTAGGTGAATGGATTTTAAAACAACTCATAAAACTTAGATGATATAGACATGAAGGACTAAAAATTGCAGGATATATTTTGACTTGAATGATCAAGAATTTGATCAAACCAACAAACAAAACATGACAGACAAACAGTTCTATTGTAACCCACATGTTGTAGGACTGACGCTACTGATCCCACACCTAAAACCTAACACAGTGTCTTTCAAAATATAATTTTCAGTTTTAAATTTTCACATGGTTAAGATAACTTTTCCTGAAACATAAAAAAAAATGCTTTTATATTTTTTTTATCAGCTGTATAATGACATTTTTGACAACCAAGATTTGAAGACAAATTATTTATTTTGATATGATTAAAAGTTTTACATCATCGATTTTACAAAACATCTGACACCTCAGTATTTAGATGTGTTAGTACAAACTTTGAAACATAATTTTAGTTTTGAATTTCACTTTCAATCAGTCCACTAAGATCTAGTTTGAATAAAGATAACATTTCAGGTATCAGTCAAAAAGTGTTCCTTTAATATTTGAACTTGTGGTTATTTTCCATCCAGTAGAGCTGTAATGTTTCCAAAGGGTGGCAGAGCTATTCTTATTAACAAAACACAGCCCTATTTTCTTGATCAGTGAAGTGGAAGTGGGTGGTTCAGCACTGTTTGCCAGTGTAATACCAAGCGAATCTCATACAAACACAATTAAAGCAATGTTTGGTTCTGCTGTGCATAAAATTGATTGACAATTAGGAAGCAGTATTAGTGAGGTGCATTCTGCAGTTTTATAAGCTCCTGCTTCCTTTAGAGGGGAAAACTGTGAATTTTTTTAGAATTTTCCTCTGAACTACCTGGTATATTCAAAACTAATCCTCAAACCTCTGGAGTTATTTGATGGACTGACTTGACTAAGTTCTGAAATTCTATTCAACTCACCAGAAACCTACCTCTTCAAGGACAGAGAAGTTATGCACAAACAGAGGAAACAATGTGCAGAAAACTGAGTGTTGTGCTCGCTGTTGTTTGTCCACTTTGGCTTCGTTCACTGCACAGTCAGCAATGCGAGAGACAAGAGGCCCCCTACAGTTGGTCAACAGATGGAATTAGCTTTCTGATTTATACTGTATTGATTGCTCTAAACCACATGTGTACCTCCTTCTAGTTTGTGTTTCTTTCTTCTTGTTTTCAATGTTTAATGCCAATATTGATAAAATAAAACAAAACAATATGGGCTGCAAATAAAAGACAGCCTGGTGAAGAGCATTTTTCATCAAGTTTTAAAAGCTTTATTGTGTAATATAAGTGGATTCAAAAAATAGTCTTCATTTTACAAATGAAAAAGCCATTTTCAATTGTCATTTTTCATTCTAAACCCTTGATTATTCCACTGAAAGGTGCTTTTTGTGAATTAATTTCCTTGTTATTTAAAATAAGTGACATGTCAGAGATTTAATCTTTTTATTTTTTGTTGAGAAAACTTTTCTTTTTGACACACTTTTCTCTGCCTCAGAACCACCTCAAGGCCGTTATTCACGTACCTTTCAAATTTTAATGAGATGGCCGTCCATTGAGTTAAAATTGTCTTTTTTTGAGTGACTAATGCCTTTCAGGACAATTTTTTTAAACGAAAAATTTTTGTTTTTTTATTTACTGTTGTGGAATAGGATTCATTTTTTGGTGTTTGCATTAAAACGGGTTCACAAAAATAGTCCAAGACTGACCAATGAATTTCCTGCTCTGAAATGAAGAAGATCGCTTTCCCACATCTGCCAACAGATTTTGATCTCCTGGTAATGTGAAACTCATCTCACGTCAAATATTTACTCATAGATGCTGTTATTGAGAGTAAAGAGCTGAGAGATGATGAGCTGGATCTCTCTGCAGGCCACTCTGTTTGCTCGATACTCATGGGAAGTCCTGATACACACCAGTCAATAATGGAGGAAGCACCATAGTGAACTTCTGTTCAGGTGATCAAGCCGATCTAAAAGGCAGTTCAGTTCTTTGAAATGAATCTGAAAAAACTATGAAACGCAAATGAAAACATGTTCTTCACATAGTTTGTAGAATATACTTACGTTTCCATTATAAGCTGGACAAAATTTCTCCAGCACAACAGTGTTGTGTTTTTGGATTTTTGAGTCTCAGGTGGACATGAGGCTAAAAAGGTCTATTCACTCGCAATTACACAGTTACTGTTATTTAATTACAACTAAACCCATCAGGAAAAAAAATGAATATTTGAACACAGCAGAAAGAAGTCAACAACTGGATAAAAAAATGTCAGAGGTGTGTTTTTTTTTTTTTTTTTTTTTTTTTTCAGACAGACGAACGTCTCAGTAATTTACATGGAGTGGGTGGGGCTTAACACTTATTCTGCTGACAGCCACTAGGGGGGGGGCTTATTCTGTTACAGTTCAAACTTTTAATACCTGATTCCTGTTACATATAGAGTTCATGAATCTGAAGGTGAAGTTACGTGTTCAGATAGTCTAGAACAATATGGTTTTCATAAAAAATGAACTTTGCTTACAAAGAGATATACTGTTGGATTGTCTAGACTGGATTTAAGTTCTAGCCAACAGAGCAACGACAAAATAGTCAATGTATTAAAACCTCTGAGTGCAGTGTTTTTTTTTTTTTTTTGTTTTTTTTTTTACAAATGTTACAAATAGGTCAGTAGACAACCTTTCATGCAACATGAGACATTCAGTGTTTAGCAGTCTTGTGCACACTGCAGGTGAAATCCTATAACTGTCCAGTGTGTCAGGGTCTGGGATTTTGTGTTTGGGGATGATGTTGGTGATGGCTTTTTTTCACTGTAGTTGTGTGTTTTCACTGGTGACTATGGGGATCTCTGCAGCTGGTGAGTGTGGTGCTTGTGACACTAATTGTCAGTTCCAGGGCGTGGCAGTCATCAGTGGTTGCAGGTGTGGATCGTTACCCAGCTCAGGAGAGCTGGGTATTTAAACAGAGGAAGAACCACAGACAGGCGCCAGTTCGTACTCTTCCACAACCTGATCGTGGTACAGAGTGGCCAGGATAATTCATGACAGACGTGTTAATAGTTGCTGCTAACCTGCCTTCTCCCTTCCTTCGTTTGCAGTTCATACGCTGGAGCGCTCCTCCAGCTCGTGAGTGCCTCAGCGCGGTCCCAAACCCGCCGGAAAGAGGACTCACCTCCTACGGGGTTTTAGCGGTCGTGAGGTTTCCGACCCGCTCTCCCTCCCCCCGTTCTCGGACCCGTGCCCTGGAGCATCCTCCGGTGCCAGTGCCTCTGCGGGGTCAGTTACCCGCCTTTCGTGAGCGCTGGCTTGGCACGGACGTTAAGAGCTCCGTTGCGGTATTACGCGACCGGCTCTCTCCCTCTGGCTCCTGTCTGTTCCTGGTCACCTCTGGATCCACACCTCTCCGGTGAGCGCGCTGCTGCCTCCCCTGCTGGACCCACGCAGGCATCGACAGCACCGCGTCCCGGACCTCACCGCACTGCCTCGACTCCTGGAGCACCACCCCCGCTGCAGTGTCCCTTGGATCTCACCACACGCAGCTTCAGTCACCGCGTCACTGTGAGTATCCAAGCACTATCCCCGCACACTGCAGCGGGCTGTTTTCATATGTCAATAACGAGCCTCTCCTCCAGGATCGAGTCTCCACCCCACTGCCGTTCCAGTCCTGTGTTTTTCATCGTGCACATTTCATATTCTCTGCATTGTTGTCTTGTGCATATAGTACAATAAACTCACTTTTACTGATCCCTGGTTCTCGTGTGTGTGTCTTGGAGTTGGGTCGCTTTGGAGTTCAGCTCAACCCCCCCCTACCTGGTAACTGAACCTGACACAGTGCTGTTTCTGCACCAAATACTGGTAATGTTAATGAAGACAGCTTATGAAGAAGACTGGTTAAAGGTCCCAAATTAATTACAGTTTGAATCACCAATTTTTTTTTTTTAAAAAAGCTGTTGCACATACATGTTTAAAGTGGGAGATTGATCCGAGGGAGGTGTTTATAAAGAGAGAAACATGCTGTGAACAGTCTTGTGAGGATGAAATGTTGCTTTAAATTCAGAACAAGACAGAAACACAAATCAGGTTCTGTGGTCATTGTTAAAGTGGTTGTATTTGATGATATATTTGTAACAACAGTGGGAAGGGCAACATAAATTTTCACTCTAATAGAAACAATTTTGTTTGTGAAGAAGCTCATAAAGTCATGACTGATGGCAGTTATGGGCTCAACAGAGCTATGACTCTTTGTCCACAGCAAGAAACCCAGAACAGTTCTTGTTATTTACATTATTTATTAGAATATACATATAGCTTTATGATTATTTTCTGATCAAGCTTTTATTTTCATTTAATTATTTATTTTTAACAGGGTGTTTTATTTTTTCCAAATCAGTTGATTTCTTGTTTAGACATTTCAAACCAAGAATTCAGCCTGGTGACCTTCATTTGCAAAGAGCAAAATCATATGATGTTTGCATTGAGGGTATGAAGCTGAACAAGAAGATCAAATGTGAAGGAATAAAGATCAGGTAAATTTCCTTTTGTTGTTCTGAAAAATGTCACAAAAGGAACAATGAAGATTATTTCTTCAGTATGATGTCTTTACGCCCCATGTTTGTATTTACTGCCAATATTTTTTATTTCTGTTTCTTTTTCCTAAAAAATGACAAGTGACCCAACCCTTCTGTGCTTTCCTGTCCTCTCAGACCCCAGTGGGTTGAGGTAGAGGGTCTGGTTCTGGTTCTGGAGGTTTCTTCTTGTTAAAAGGGAGTCATTTCTTTCCACTGTCACCAGTTCATCCTGCTCAGGGTGGATGATTGTGTTGAAACAGTGAATCAACCCAAGTGGGACTACAGAGCTGTCAACAAGAAGATCAGATCTGGTAAGTGTTTCCCAACTTACCAAATCTGATTAATCTTTACATCTGAAATGTTTTCACAAAACTAACAATGTATCTGGACTGTCGATGTGGATTGAACTTGAATTTACTTTTAACATTTTTTATAAATAAAACTGAACTGAATGGAACTGAAGAGAGAATGTTCTTGTTCGTTTGAGATGGTTCAGCATATAATCATAATAAAGACTATTATTTTAAACTGACAACATTATTATGTCATAATGAAACAATTCAGAGGTACAATGTGATTTCAGTGAAGACATGAAATACATAATATATTACGGAATAGTGTATTCATCAGCTGAATCCATTTTAGCACCAATCAGGATGGAGTTTCCATGATTATAATCTTACTGTTGTTTACAGTAATGTTTACACAACAATATCATATTTGCACAATGCATTTGCCATTTCATAAAATTCTCTAATGATTTTAGGTTTTATGATTCAAAGCCACAAAAGTTATGTGACACCAGCTCACCTGCTCATTCTCTTGTCACTGTTCTTTTAAACTGCTGATATTATTTTCTTAGGTGGATCATTACTAGATTACTTGCAGATTTATACTTGAAAAATTGTATAAAAAGAACAAAAAAGGACAAACTGTTAATGTTTTATAAGAAAACAAGTTTGATAGCCCTTAAAATGTCATCCCATAAAATGAAGAATACACCCTTTTGTCTTGTTTTTGACTGTTTTTTGTTGCATCTTTGATATTGTTCAGTCGAGACAGATGCAATTTTACATCCAATGTTACACCTGCCATGAATCATTTGTGCCAGCTGCAGTTCTGTACTCCTGTGCTCTGTGTGTGTAAGTTGTTTTATTTCTATTTCGTTCATCTCACTGAGCATAGACCACTTGCAGGGATCAAATGTGCAGCAGGTTTAGAGCAGGTATTTACAGGAAGTAGTTTCTAGTTGAGCTACATCAGATTGAAATTATTTCAATGTGTTTCTTTTTACAGTCCAAACATGTTTTATTTTGTTATAAATACTTCGGAAATACTTCTATTGACACTTTATCGGAATTATAAAAGATTCAAATGGCTTTCCAATGATGCATTGAGCTGAAACAAAAGACTACTGAATAGATTTTTTTCATGTAAATTCTCTTTCTTGTCATTCAGTGTGATTACTGAAAGGGTACTCATCTCTAATCAGACACGTGCAGCAGTCTATTCCATGCATCTGATTCATAACAAGCTTCCTGGTAATGTCCTGGTTGTATTTTCTGTGTTAGACACTGGGTTCTGGGTGTTACTTGTTTCCATGAATACTGTTTCAAATCAGCTGAGACAAAAGCAGGAAGTCTGCATGAAAACAATGAAATCCCATGGAGATTCTCCAGCTGAGACACATCGTTCCCTCCCACCTGGTACCATTGTCATCCAGGACATCTCCAAAGACCTAGTATCTTCAAATTAAAACAATAGCAACATAAAATATTTAATTTCACATTATCAAGCCACATATGTCTGGTATACTGACTGAAAGTTACAGTTAAACTTGGATTCATGCACGAAATAGTGTGAACGTGTACAGTGCTCCAGATAAAAATTCAATCTGTCTGCTACTTTCCTTAGAACATGTTTCAAGTTGAGTTATTTTCCCAGTCTTGTCATCTTTGTCCTGTCAACCCATCAACCAGTGACCCATTTAGTGCAGCCCCTGACTGTGGCAGGTATTTTATATTGTACTAAATTACAACAACAAAATTGGGAAATAAGACTTTTCATTAAAACTTCTCAGACATGCAACACCATACACAATATTCTGCATTATTCAAAAACCATCTGCAGTGAATAATTAGATCAATGACAGCCAACTGCAGTTCTGTAACAGCGATCTAGATTTTACCATATGTTAATAGTGATATGGCGTTTTTATCAGTTTTCTTAATTATATCTTTCAGAAAAATCAAACAAAAGAATTATTTTGAAAGAACTATTTCCAAAGTTCTTCAATATGAAATGTTGCAACAACCTCTCCAGCTGCCAAGATTCTGGCTGAAGTTCTCCAAATGGCCGCAGGGACCAATAAAATGATTGTTTTCTTGAAAGTTCTGTGGAGAACCTTCCAAGCTCAGACTTTCAAGAAATAATTGATTAATGAACAAAAAGTGTTTTTGGACATATTAGTATATATTTTAGATATTAACGATCTTTCTTAGATCATGTATTAATCAAATTAAATTATGTTTGAGTTCAATTTTCTGAAACATAAACATATTTTCTATTACATCTGCACTTAGGGGTACGATTGCAGGGCACCGACAAGGGCCTGCCTGCGACAAACCCCAGCCGCCAGAAAAATGGCCGCCTCAGAAAGGGACATGACTATGCATCTCTTCCAAGACACTTTCTTTGTCTTATGCAAATGATAAAGCTTGTTTCTGATTTTACAAGTAAGAAAAATTATAAGAGTTTGTTTCAAGACAATTTACTTATTTAACATTATATTTGTAATATTTAAGTGTTTGATGGAGCCATAAGCAAGACGTTCATCACCAGTGTTGGACCATAGAAGGTCAGACTCCCTCGTGTGAAAGGATTAACTACTGCAGAGTGATTGTTTGTGGACAGGTTGGCATTTAACATGTTTTTCAATCCTGCCTTTTCATTTTGTAAAACGTTCTCACCGTGTTCCAATAACACAAAAAAGGTTGTGATGCAAAACTGAAGACTTAAAAGTAAAAGTCCAAAAACCAGTGATTGATTCCTCAGAGGCAACATTCATCTTTTATGTAAACTTTCTAAATCTGCTGTCCTGTCACTGTTCTAAAAGCTGGAGGGTATTTTTTAATTTAATCTGTTGGCTGCATAATCATCTGCATACATTACATGTTTTGTTACTCTGAATAGTTGTCGCAACACATGGGAATACATGGAGGAATTCTGCTCAACAACATTTGATAGATAACAGAAAATGAAGCAAAAATGTGGTTGTGAATTTTGCTTGCAGCATCTGGATAAAATATTCATGGTTTAAGGAAAATAAAACAACAACAAAAAAACGTATGGGAATTAAAGAGAAACTGAAGACTCAATAAGTTTATTTTTGACACATTTGTTTGTTTGACCCATTTTTAGTGTGAAAATACACTTAAATGTGCCTGTAAGTTCATTCAATGTCTAAGAACTCTGCAGATCAACCGTCACGTTCCATTCATCTATTAGATGATCTAAAGTCACAGCATGAAGGAAGATGATAAGAAGCGTAGCAGTAAAGACAGTCATGTAATTTAAACAAAACGGTGGCTGTTCCAGAAAAAAATAAAAAAAGCTTTGAGGAGGAACAACTGCAGTGAACATCCACAAGAGGAAAATGAAGAGAGCTGTTTCTCAGAAATTGCTTTCATCTGTGAGTATATCTGGGATACATATCATATCTGAGA
Organism: Pachypanchax playfairii; assembly: GCA_006937955.1. Taxonomy (NCBI): domain Eukaryota; kingdom Metazoa; phylum Chordata; class Actinopteri; order Cyprinodontiformes; family Aplocheilidae; genus Pachypanchax; species Pachypanchax playfairii. Next base: position 5,007,965 of record SSNP01000017.1, on the reverse strand, counting down.
GGATGCCAGTCAGTAGCAGGAGTTAACTGTGTGCTGGCTCAGAAACAGCTGATGAGTTATGTCATGCCAAGTCAAAAAATATTTTCATCACGCATCAGGCATAACATAACATTTTAACATTCACTAGATTTCTTCTTATTCATTTTAATTTTATTCTTTGCATTTAACGGGAAACAAAGGCAAATGCAACAGAGCCACTGTTTTAATTTAGAGTGTTCGTCCATCATCTTTAAAATGAGACAGGACAAGAAGACATGTGAGGGAGTATCCACCTTAAAAGAGAGAGGAGGAGAGGAGATATTGATTTATGGCCTCCTGTAACTTTCCTCCCTCATTTATCATGCTGTCCGTCTGCACTCCGCCATCACTCCCCCTGTAGGGAGCTTGTCTTCCTCACCATGAAGCCAGCCACTCATCCTCGTGTCTGGGTAACAAGCTGTGTGTTTCACTCAGACCCCTGGCATCCCCCTCAAACCTTCTTTTCTCTCCCTGCTTTGCAGTCACACTCCTGCTTCCAGAGACACACACCATGACAGGATTACATGCAAAACACCAGGAACTGAAATTTGGCAAAACCTGATAATAACACACAAAGACCTCCTGTCATGATTTCATCAAGCAGAAATTTTATGTTTGTCTGCTAATTTGCTTTTAGTTAATATCTGCCAGTCATTTCTTCTCAAATTTTGGCTCAAAGAATCCACAACATAAAGAAATATTAATATAGAACTGATCAGTTTGTCATAATTGTCACTGAAGGATGGAGCAGCAGGAATCAACGCGCTGAGGAGATAACATGGAAATCCGATTTACAAAAATGTCCAACTTCTGTCAAATGGCTTACTACCACTGAGACTGGACTTTCTGCAGCATAACTTTGTCTTTTTTTTCACTTGAACTATTTATTATTATGCCTACAGATAGCTAACAATAGTTTCTAAAATTTGAGGTCAATTCCAACACAGCCTCTCGTTCAATTAGGTCGAGCACGTAAATTGAAGAAGGTGGGTCTTTTGGCATTCAAGAGACAGCTAGTGTCAGTACGTCTCTTATGGAAAGAAATTTGAATAGAACATTTCTTTCTGTCTGCACAGTGAGTATATGACATGTATGGATATCACATATGCTGTGAGCCATGACAGCAGTTCAGCAGGTTGGTGTTTCTCACCTCTTTGGTCACGACTATTTACACTCTAAATTTTGTGTGCATACATTGTCTATAAGGCACAATACAAGTAAAGATGTTTGTATAATTATATTCCGGTGTGTAGATGAGAGTCAAGCCTGGCGCTGCTATTAGGGCAGAGTTTAACTTTCTAAAATGAGAATACAACTTCAAGGCCGAGCCACAGAGAAACAACATGTTGACATGTTGGGTTGTGTACACACCGAAGAAGCAATCTGTTTGTGGCACTCCAGACATTTGGTCCAAGGAAAGGTGAGTGACAGTGGCAGCTGAACTACTTTTCACTTCGGGACACCAGTGGCATTTTACATTTCTAAGCTGAAATATCCAAGTGCTACCTTCTGCCATGTTGTATATTACGTCTAAGGTTTTCTAAAGTTATATTTTACCTGAAACCATGATTTTCTTACAAGCTCTTACCACATTCTTTGGATGCTTAACCATTTTTACAAAACTTTAACTGTAATAGTGATAAACTCCACAAAAGATCCAACAAAAAAGATTAGAACTGATCCAAGACCTTCCAGAAAAATAAAAAAAAACATGTGAAAACAGGGGCAAAATGTAGTTAAAATATTGCATTGGACCATGCAGAAAATAATTTCCTCTGCATCTAATCCAATCCCAGTGCTTATGACAGATGTGACAGCATGCTGCAGTGGTTACAACATAGCATGTCTAAATACCCACAATAAATTCCTCTTTTGAATCGATCACAATTACACATACAGAAAGTGGCCTTGACAGACAACAAAATATAAATGCAATATAAATGCAAACATTTGTGTAAAAATAGAGAAGTAATTTATCTTAAAGAAATATTACCAAAATTAAATGGTAAAACTAAGTTTTAGAGGGTCACTCTCTCAATTATTATTTAAATTGAGTGACTGGGGAGCCCTAGAATACTTTTTTCAACCTTTCTGGGAGTGTGTGCAAAGATGTAATCCTTTTACTCAGGAAAAGCCACCAAGCGTAGAAGCTTCTAGCTTTTATTTATTTAGCTTTTATTTTCAATTAATAGTAGAATTCCTGGTCGGTGATCTGTGGATAACCACTCAGAACTTCTAAAACCATCTGCAGTTTTCTGGGCTGGCTTTGTCATCATGGGATGTTTCAAATTCAGCCAGATAGTTAAACAAAAATATAACTAAATAAAAGGAACCAGTTAGAGTTCAAAGCACCTGGTTGAATCTGGAACACTGTGTCCATCAGAGCAAAAACTGAATACGTTTTTGGATTCTATTAAAAGAAAAACTTTTTAGAGGAAACTTCAGGAAATCAACCAAACATCTCCAATATGGACCCAATACCTTTTTACAACAGAGGTGCAGTAATGGTGTGCTTTCTAAAAGAGATTACCGCCAATTATAATTTTAAATAATATAAATGGGTTTCTTAGCTCTCAATTTCACATGGCTCAAGCAGACGCTTTTGGATTCGGGGATAAAATGATTAAAATAGGATAAAACCTTTTCCTCTTAAAATGAAATTCTGAGGACCTTATTTCCTGAAGTGCGACAGCTGTGTTTGCATCTGTGATGTGGGAGCCTTGCTTTGTGAAAGTACCTTTAAATAAACCAACCTTAAACCAAGGTGTGCAGGAGTGTAGGCGGTTGCTGCTGTGAACTAAAAATGACTTTAACTTTATTTCCAATGTCTACTTATAAACCTGCCTGGACATCAAACTCAATGTTAGAACATGTGAATGTGTGTGTGTGTGTGTGTGTGTGGGTGTGTGTGTGTGTGTGTGTGTGTGTGTGTGTGTGTGTGTGTGTGTGTGTGTGTGTGTGTGTGTGTGTGTGTGTGTGTGTGTGTGTGTGTGTGTGTATGTGTGTGTGCAACTGTGGCGACATCCACAGAAAACTGTTGCAATACTGTATTTTACAAAAAAAAAAAAACAGGTGCATCACGTGCCAAGTCAATTTGTGTGAATACTTTAACTGTAATGAGCAGCACTGGTGCAACACCCACGCCATGTGTGACCCCTGGGTCTCTAATGGAGTTCTATTACCTGCATTCAGGGCTCTGTAAACACCAGTGGCGTGTTGAACATCAGTTTGCTCCTCAACCTTATCCCAGCAACACCCTTAAATACGCCTCCTTACTTGGTTTGCAGACAGTTGTACTTCTGTGATGTAGAATTTTCATGTAATTTCTGTGAAACATTTAAATCAGGGGTATCAGTGGAACTGATGACCTGTCCAGGTTGTGATCTCTCCCTTTTACCTGCTGCTGGAGCTTGGCTCCACCGGCTGTCTGCTGTATTTTTAAAATTATAAATAATGTGTTTACTCTAAACTGCAAATTAAAAGAAAAACTGCTGAAACCAAATTTGTTGCAACAAAATCAGTAATATTGCAATTAAGAATGCTGCATCTAGAGTAAAGGTTTTAAGGCTCTAGTAGAATCAGTACATGAACCACCAACATGGCCGATGTTAAATTGTTGAATTCTAATAAGGCCCAAGATGCAAAATAACAAACAACATGAACTTATTTTCTGTTGTTTTTTAGCTCTCTGTTGTTAATTGTTGGTCACTTGATGACAAGCTTGCTCAACAGGAAGTACAGCAGTGGGTTTTACACTCATTTTCACATGAGACCTTTCAAAGAGCAAGTTTGGAATTCCTGTGCAGATCTTAACAAGCTCTTGAAACAAGTTGGTGTCAGCTCTCTCATTATTCAACAAAACACTGTGACAATTGCACCTGTGTTATACAGGCTCATTTAATCATGCTGAAGCAGTTTGATGCTAATTAGCACCATTCCTCGCTGTGGGAGGTCCAAAGAATTTAATTGCTCAACTTCTTCACCACATTTAGAACACGGTGTCTCTAAAAGGATTTATTATTCTCTAAAATTTAATGACCCCCATCAGAAAGTCATACTCTTTTATTGCATTGTTACTTGGTGTATTTGTTTAAAAAAACATTTTGTTTCATTAATGCCTTCAAACACAGAGGTCTACTCAAAGTGCTGTTATGAATATTCAAATCAGGCTTTGCTCTTTTAAGGAAAAAAAAGAGATGACACAGCCTTTAGCGATGTGTTGTCAGAGAAAAAAAAAAGTCTTCAGAAATGTTACTAGACAAGACTGCTGTGCTATTTTTGACAATATTTTGTTTGTCAAGTTTGTTTTTGGATCTAAGAAAAAAAAAACTCATAATGACATAAATGAAAATCTGATTTTACATGATGCTAAAGGTTGGGGTCACCTGACTTTCACCTGCTCGTGGGTTTCATGAAGCTTTGCAACCACCTTCGCTTTCCATTGCCCCTCATCTTACATGAATAAAATCCTGCAGCGTAGCAGCAGCATATTCTCATTCAATTCCTTTTCGCTTCCTTCAAGGCCCTCACAAAGTCAACCCCAATTTATTCGCAAGGGATGGACTCATCATCACTCTGGCCTGCCTCACTGCAAGCTGCACTCTGCATAGGGATAACAGAGCGCTGCTGCTCATTCAAATGCAGCTGTTAGGTCTGTATTTCATACATCTTGACTCTGAGTCACTCTGATCTCTGGTCAGATGGACCAAATTAAAAACAGCAGCTGCATTCAGATGAATGTATACAACTAATAATTCAAATGATACAAAAATTGGGTATTTCTGCAGTTTAATAAACCAATTTAATCTTCATTTGTGTGTTACTTCAAATAATCATCCCAATGTTGGGACAAGATCTGAAAATTTGCAAAATCATATCACAAAACATTTGTGAATCCCAGATAAAACTGTGTTGAGTTGCATTTATGTGCATTACAATGATGCTCACAGGCTGCAACATGAAACAAAGGTTGAGTGGTGGTGTTTTAAATAAAGCTTTATGATAAATAAAAAAAATCTGTTTTTCTGTACACAGTTTAAAAAACTGCTAAAAACAACCCACCAGCCTCACCATGGATGTCCTGAGGCAAGCTGAGACAATTAAGCCTATGCATCACCCAAAGATGCATGCACTGCCACAGCTGATTAAGTGGGGATGCAGAGGGGCATAACACTATAAAAAGGTTGCTCCATCAATCCTCAAATTAAGTCCTTCAGCAGGCTTGCCCTGTGCAAGCTGTTAGATCTAAGTGTCAAAGATGGGAAGGGGAACTAGTGTGGGGTGTCGTATACACTGACCGACACACAGATTCATAGCAGCTACCATCATTCATAAACATCTAATTCTTCTTCATATAGACTGTCAAAACACCTACATTCATCAGTGAACACTGCGTTGTCAAATGTATCAGATAGATGCTCCTACAGTGGACTTCAATTAGAGGGAAGTGAAACACAAATCATGGAGTTAGAGTACAATCTGATAAAGGACAATTTTATGTCTGTTAATTGAGGGAAACAGCCTTTTGAGTCAGATTATTTCCTTCTTTCAGTTTGCGATATGCAACCGTTTGCTATTTCTCAAACAGAAGAGATCATGTACAAACGTCTGTAAATAAAGGCACAGTATACTGTATTTGGCCAACAATACAGAAAATACTATAGCTATTTTCTTCTTTACTGTTCTGAGTGGAATGTAAAGCCACCAGAGAGCTGATCATCCATCTACCTGTTTCCTCAGCTTTATATGAATAAGGAAGCTATACGAGGATGGGGATGAAAGGCAACCCCATGCTCAGTGTTTTTCATTTTAGCAATCCCCTTATGTTGAACAAGATCTTACTGTTTCCTCGCATCTCTCTGCAATCTCCGAAATCTCTCCAGGAACACCATCAGAGAGCAGAATTGTCAATGTCTTTTCAATGGGGGAAAAAAATGTATTTTGTATATGAACACTGGATTCGCCTGTTTTTTGCTCACTCACACTGTGCGCATTGGCAGTTTTTGATATTCTTGTCTGAATGGTATCAACCTGGGCCAGCAGCTGCTGCTTTTGGATTTGCAGTATTGGCTGACTAGCTTCCATGCAAAAAGATGAAGAAAGAATAAGAAAAAAAAAAAACATACAGATCTTCCCACTGATTCTACTGTACTGTGTATTCAGTTTGCTCATGTCAAATTGGTGAGTTTTCCTGTTTCTCCAGAGCAGATAACTAATGAAGCCGAGTTTATTCACAGTGACCCAACCTGCAGAAATTGAGCTCAACACTGACTTTATCCTCCTCACAATGCTCTTGTTGGGTGTTGCTTTTGAGATCTTCCTTGTGTATAATGTGAGACTCAGTGTTTTACAGGCTCCCGAGACCAAAAATAACACTGTTAAGAAAGTAAAATCTTCATGTCAGTTGTATATAAATTATTTAGTCAAACCTGGCTCCTGATCCAGTTCAGGGCAAGTACAATCTGAACACCTTGCAGTCAAGCTTAATTGTGAACTGATTCATTTCAAAGTGTGGTTCATGCCGTCAGCGCCACAGTTGTCTCTGGGTGATGGAAAGCATGTGTCTGTGGCCACGCGTGCTGCTGAGTACTCCAGATCTCCCGCGGCAGGCATGACCTTCCCTCTCTTGCTGCTTAACCTAATCAATTATGGTTCAGAACAGAAGCCAAGAGAGTGGGGAGACAAAATGCCCATGACCTTGTCAGAGCCCTGAGGAGACTGTGAATAATTCCCTTTGAGCCCCATAAAGAAGGTTTCCATGGCATAAGGGGAAGAGTAGAGGTAGCTTGTTAAGCAGGAAAAAAGGATGCTGAAAATAAATAACATGTTATGTCCAGAGATAAGATCCAGAGCTGATTATTCATCTGAGGAAAATAAAGGAGCTCAAGGCAGAATGAATGTTGAATTGTCAGGCTGCGTAAAACTATACAGTTATCAAGGCTCCGGTTTCCAGTCAGCCTCAGGAGCTTTACAAAAAAGAGACATGGAAAACTGGACAACCTGCAAAACAACATTCAAAGTAACACTCCTCATCTGATACTGACACAAAACATTAATTATTCTACACTGAATTCAGTAATTAATAATAAGAAAAACAGAAAGTATAAAGATTCAGATGTAAATCACTTGTATAGCTCTTTTATAGTCTTACTGGCCACACAAAGTGCTTTTACACTACAAGTTACATTCACCCATTCATCCATAAGCACTGATTTGCAAATCCAGGGGGTTACACTGGGTTCAGTGTCTTGTATGAGACCCTTTGACATGTGGAGAAGGGAGCCAGGATCTAACCACCAACCTTTTCATTGGAAGGCAAATGCTCTTCCCCCTGAGCCACAACCACCTGCCCAAATTCACTCCAATTCAAAGAAAAATATTTTATCTTTTCTAGCAACTGGTTTAGGTTTAACATTTGTCAAAATTGGGATCATTAGAATATATATATATTGAAATAATGTATTTATTATAATAATATTGATCATTTTCTCTAATTGGAGCCGTGATAGTACCTTTCATAATTGTAGTTACTTATCAGTAACCATATGATTATTTTAGTAGACAGCGCTGTGCCCATTTGGATTACTTTGTATTTTATTTTATTGGACACTGAAAAGCACAGCAAATGTCATTTTAAAATATAAACCACAAAATTCAAGAGTTTATTTTTCAAAATGTCCAATGGAGACCAGAACTAATTTGATTTGCCAAAACGGTCCCAACACATATGCAGTCAGAGAGCACTTGAAATGTACAAAGTGCTTTCCACTCCGAGAAATTTTAAGTTACAAAGTATTTAAATTTTAACATTGCTATTAATCCAATTGTTCAAAAGTCCAAATATGATCAAACCCAGAGTATAATATCCAATATGTGAATGAAAATCCTCTTGTTTTAAACCTCAGTTTAGTTTTAAATAAACCTTTACTTGCTCAGTCAGTGTTTCCTGACACTTTGTAAGCTTATTTCACACTTGGCCAGTTCCACACAGTTGTAGCTGGAAGTTTCCCAGTGCAACCATACCATGTGCTGGAATTATGCATGAGTCATTTCAAAGGACACAATAATGGTTTTAAGAATTGGTTTAGGGATTTCAACTTGCAACCTTTAAAGTCATCACAATGAACTCACATCACCCAGGTTGTAGGTAACACTTGGTGGTGACTGCAGTGCTGCACTCTACAAGACTTTAATATGACACTTCAAAAAACCTGGTCAGAATTTTATGAGTTTATGTTTAACAACGTGGTAATTCATTTAAAACGGTTTCGCTGAAGGGCCGGGTGGTAATGCAACTTAGAGCTATTTCAACAGCTTGTCTCTGCATGAATTCTTGTCTTTAGAGCAGCTTATTACCTTTCACGGCTGTATTATAGCCTGGGGAGGGCAAAATGTTGAGTTTGCACTACTGTAAAACACTTTTCAAGGTTTTCATATCCCTCCACAGTCTAGTGGGTATTTTAAATCTCAACAGCATCTTTTGAAAAGACAAATGCAAAAGCAAATCATAGGGAATGACAACGCATATGAAATGTGTTTTCAAATGTGCACAAAAATGCTGTCACAAGAGTTATGTCCTGTCACTGTTCAGCTGCATTTCTGCTTTGGTTGTTGGTTTGTAGTTGAATGTAGTTCAAAGGTTAAATGTAACCAGATTCCAAGTGAAATCTAAACTTGATCATGTTTTCCTCAACACCTTGACTTTTAGAGCTACAAACATCTGAATCCAATAAATAAACCTTTCAGTGGATGACTGAAGCCTGTCACTTTTTGAATGCTTTTCTGAGAATTTTGCCTGTTGTCAGAAACAAAGTCACTTTATAGAGCTTGGAATTGGTAAAACTAAAATCTGGAGCACGCAGTAGCAGCTTGTTTTTCCTCATAAAAGCTCCTAATATACATGCTCCATATTTTCTTTTCCCACTTACCTTTGTTGTCCTCTCCACTGAGTGAATAAATTTGAACCCCTGTTTGCTGATGCTGTTCCACAGAGGGGAATCGAGCTCCAGCTGAGTGAGCAGGACTGTCTGTAGCTTGTTCCTTTGGAAACACACTAAGGAACTGAAATAGTTGGAGGCACATTTTATCTTCCATTAGAGCACTATTGATAATATCTGTCAAATCCAAGTATTTAATAATCTATAAACCAAAACATGTACTTCTGTGACTAGTCAATGGATGTTACTGCATTGTCTAATGTCCCCTAAGATATGAGAAAGAAGAACATTTTTAAGAAACAAACCACAGTCTGCTATGCAGTCAAACAATACGTACACTGGTGAAATCACTGTAGCATCTGCAGTCACAAACTGCAGTCACCTGCAGTTTAAAGTCTGCTCTCCACACGGATCCGGCAGTCGCTGATATTAGCCCATTTGTTTCTAACACATCAATCATAGTCACCTCCTAATGACTTATTCATTAACTTCGCCAAAACACACATCCTGATGATGAGACTGGAAGGAGCATGTTTCAAGACACACAGATGCCGAGTTTGCAGTCAGGATTTTGTGGAATTATAGCCACAATTAATCAGTTTTAGTCAGGCTGAAACAGGTCCCAGATGCATGATCCTAAGAGCAGAAGACTGAGAAATGTGCTGCATGTGTGCGTGCATCTGGGGGTTGTCAGCTTGTAAAGCAGACAGGGTGAAGGGAGAGCAAATTTAAATACTAATGCTGTCTCGTAAACTGTAGAGAAACCATGACATCAGCAGTAAGATCGACCGAAACGCGGGAGAAAAATAAGATATTCAGCTTGATCACTGGCTGGAGGATTCCCTGGTGGTCTCACTGCTTAATGCAATACTGGTCAGAATAATTGACATTCCTAAATTTCAGGGGCTATACATCCAAATGAATCATTGGCAGCATCTAGATATATTTCTATATGTCTTAAGTTGTTAAACAACAATAAATAGAAGGTTTTCATTCTCTTCAATAAAAAAATGTAAGATATAAGACACTTTAGATGAAGATAAATTTCTATTACTTCCCTAAAAATAACCACAAAACAACCCTAGAACTCGTCTTTGCATCTTCAATTTTCATGTAACCTAAAATAACCAATGACTGACACAGCATGAAATGTGACTCACTGTTTGAAGTTCCTATTTTGTGACACTGAAGATAGAAAGCTGACTGAGAGAATCAGAAAGGCTTTTATCAAAAACAGTCATTTAAAAGACAAAGCGAGTGCCAAAAATCCTGAAATCACTTGTTCAGTTGTATCAAAAGGTATTTCAGTCTACTGTTAAAGTACTTTCAGAATGTGGTAAAACATTAACACTGACAGCATGTAAAATGTTTCCAATGATTTCAAATCCAATCTGTTTCTGTCATGTTTCTTTGTTTTTTGGACCCTATCATTATGAATTCTTTGTTCTGGTCTACAATATTTCATATGCAACTTAGTTATTTACTTCATGTTTCATTTTGAGCATTTCAGAAATCTCATTCTTAGTTCACTCTTTTCTTTATTTATCTCAAAACAGCTTGTGAGTTGTGTATTTGGCTCCTATACAACTTGTGTCACATTAAACACTCAGTGTATGTGTGACTAAACGAGGGCAATCAGGAAGAAAAGAAGTCTACTTGGTCTAGATTCTATAATTTTTAAGCTTTTCAGCTCTATTTGGTGCTGAAGGCACTGGAAGCATCAAAAGAAAATCTGAAATCAAAAGACTTTTCAAGGTAGTTAAATGTGAAAGGTGGTAGTCAGTATGAGAAAAGGTGAAGGTCCCTTGTCTGTTAGAGTGACAATCCAAAAAAAAAAAAGCCTACCTATGACAGCATAAAGGAATGGTTTGAAACAACTGAAGTGTTTAAAAGCTGACAGCCACAAGTCCTGACCTAAAATTCATCAAAAATCTTAAAAAATCTGAAATATGCAGTTACAAAAAATGATCCATAATACATGGAGGAGTTGCAGAAGCGTGAAAACAGCTTTCAGATGATTTGAAGAAATATTTAACAATAATTAGAAAAACACGTGAAAAAGTTTTTAATTTTTTGAAGTTTTTGATTTCCAGTTTCTAATGTTATTTTTAAGAAACTTGTTGACCTTTTTTAACAAACATGTTTTTATTAGATATAGAACTACAAACTATAATACATAAAATGTGTTCATTGGCTTTAATTTTTGAAAAATCTTAATTTACTTGATCAATTTTTCTTCTATTTTTGGTCAGGGCTTGGTTCCTATCTCCAGCAGAGATGTTAGAGCAATCCAAGGATGTCAGTATTAGAGCTAAAGCTGTCTAATATTTTAGTAATCGAGTACTCTCTCGAATCATCCATTGCCTGATCAAATATACATGTGGCACACCAGTTATTCCCAGCCTTTAATCCTGGAAGCCTCCAACTTGTTCTCATAAGAAAATTCCAAAACTCTCTCTAGAGTCAGAAACACATGTTCCCTTATGCCAGTGCATATGCCAGCATACCCTAAAAGGCCAATTCAGATACTAATTTGTAATTTATTCATTCATTTATTAGAAATCTTTTTTCAGAACGGATTTATACTGAATATATTAGCTGGACAGAGATCTCTGGGATCTGGCGGAGCCACTCTTCTAGTCTGGGGGTCATATCACCAAATTGTCCCATGAATACCACCAAAGCCTTCACTTTTCAAAACTTCTCTCTTTCCTCTTTCATCACTTGGCATTACTCAAGCTTCTTCTTGATGTTGCTGTCACATAACTACTGCCTTCTTCTGTAGGTTGTCAGCCACCACAATATGTGGTTAGTTAGTCACCATGGCAGGATCTGGAAGTCCCATAGTGGACATATTCCCTGCCTGCATCTTACACCCTGCTATTTTATAATGAACTCTTTCACTCTTGCATCCTTGCTCAGTCTGCACCTTGGGTCCTGTTTGGTTTGGTAGACACTGTGCTCTGTTGCTCTGGTGCTGCTATGATTAGAGCCGATGTGCTGCTCTTCAGTCCAGCATTTCTAAACACTGGTAGGATTGGTAAATATCCACCACTTCCTTAATCCCAGTGGTACATGCCATGTAAGGCTTGTGTCTCCTGTTGGTTCCTCCTGCTCCAACTCCTCCACACTGGTTTTCACAACACTCACTTAGCAGTTTGCCATTTGGGTCTTTTATTCACAAACCCTCAGTGCATCGTGGGGAGCGTTCCTGTCTCTGTATCAGTATAGCTTCTAGCTCCTCCTTTGGTTTGGCAGTTATACCAACAGGGTATCAGATGACTGACAGGGCATATGTCTTAATAGCCTGGACTTTGTTATTACCATTCAGCTGGTTCTTCAAGGACCTGCTTTCCTTTGTTGTGGTTCACTTCCTTGCAGTCTGTCATGTCATGTGCCCGTATGATTCCAAAGTATTGTACTTCTCCTGACTCTTTGCAATGGTAGCTTCAGGTAGTAAGGGTTAGGGTTACCTTGCCTTTTTAGGACATCATTTAATTACACATATCCAGTCTGAATGACATTCCAATGTTCTTGCTGTGTATACAGGTGAGGTATGTAAGAGGGTTGATGTCTTGTTCATTTTTGGTATACAGCATGATGTTGTCCATGTTGAGAACGCAGCTAATAACTAATCCACTTTGGATTTGGTACATGTTGTTACTTTTAATGATCTGGCTCATATTTGGGATCATTTGGTATATGCTGCACTTGATGATGACGCGTGCAGTTAACTTTAAATTTGCCTCTAAATATGTCCTCCACATTCCAGTTCTTGATAAAGATGTTGGGTGTCCTGTTGATGTTGTGCAGTTCCAGAACCTATGTGTGTGGCACTGAGTCATAAGCTTTTTTGTTTTTGTAATTCAGAAAGGGATCAGGTTTGTGTGCTTTACTGTCTCAAGCAACAATTCTGTTGACCAAAAAACGAGTGTTTGGCTCTGCTGATGTCATCGATATTGTTGCCCTGCTCACCAAGTGCCTATTTATCTTAGCTGCCATTCCGTATTAAGCAGGATGAAGATGCTGTGTCTGCTTTCTGGTCTCATTGCAAAGACTGATGCCCCTGTGTTGTATTTCCAACCATTTTAATGAAAAATGCTTTAGTAATTGACAAGACACTTTATGATAAACTAATTAGGTTTTACTTTAGTGTTTTACCTTTCTTAGTTTGTGTGTTTATGGCATAGTCCTGGAATTTTGGCCATCTTGATTGTTTTCTTACATCATTTGTATCGTTTTTCTTATCTCACACAGATACAGTGTTGGTATGTTGTCCAACAGTCATAATTACCTCCATGAAATATGGTGATCACTGAGCAGAAGACAGGGAAGGGGTTTAAATGAAGCATTGAATCTAATTATTTGGGCTCATGGATTTTTTGTGATCTAGCAACTCGACTCACTTGATGAATCGTTTCAGTCGTAGTCAGTATATCTGACAAGCACTCTCTGAATTATTCTTTTTGTTTTTGATCAGGAGCTTAATCCACTGTTAAATCCATTAAAAATCACTCCAGATTAAAGTGAAAGTTACATTCCAAAATACTATTCAGTTAGCGCCACAGGAAGCCTCATACTCAAGCCTTTCATGTATTTCCAGATTGGACAGGCAAATTCTAATGTGATCAAAAACCGATTTGATTTCAAAAGTAGGTCTGAAGGAGAGAAAATATTTACTGGGCATCGTTCAGGGCAGCAGCACTTGTCTAGCTGCCAGGCACAGCTGCTGGCCTCTAAAGAGACTCTGCGGGTGGGTAAAGTCTGCAGTGAGTGACTACAACAAAACTTCTGAGGTGGTCCTGTATTTTAGGTTATGTCAGTGCTTTAACAATATTTAATATCAGTGTGTTCTTGGATTATGATGGTTTGCTACAGTTGTGTCTCTTATTGTGGGATCTACATTTTTTAAATCAATTAATGTCATTTGTTGTAGAATGTATAAAATGGAAATGAAAGAATGTGACAGGAAGTAATTCTTTATGAAAATACATTTTTGAACAGTCACTATAAAGAAACAAATATTGTACTGAATTTGTACTGTTTTTAGGTAAAATTGGTTTGTTGGCAGCCATTTTTATTTTTCTACCTCTACCTGCAGAATAAATCCTACCATGTATCCAGTCCTCAAAAACCTACCAATTTGAGTGATACTCTTTGCTCTGTGAAACCCTGGCAGTAGATGTCACATATTCTAGGTCATCCCTTTTTTTCTAATCTTTAATTTAGAATGAAGACATATGTTGGATGAGCACTGTTTCTTTCATTAACAGGCTCTCAGCTGCACTGTGAAACATGGACGATCCAACCAGGAATCAATCATCACATAGTTATTGAGGTAATAGGTGAGCAAATATGTTTCCTGGTGGCTGTCCCTATTATACTAGGGCTAGTGGACCCCCAGGAGACTGTAGAACCAGATGGAATTGACGGGTTGTCACTACTGAATGAACAGGTAATGAATTACTCCAGGACAAATGGGCTGCCACCTGGGAGATGAGGAATCTGCTCACAAAGAGGCAGAGGGTGAGTGGCAGCATCCACCAAACACTTCTTTCTTCAACTCCATCCTGAATATATGTGGTTGTTCTTTTTCAAACTGAGTCTGTAAATTGTAAAGGAAGCACAAGGCTGGAAGAACGAACGCATGTGGGAAGGCTTTTGAGATGAAGACAAAGACACAAGACAAAATATCTTCCAAACTATTTGTTAGAAATTACAGACCCCACCAGAGGGAATGTGACATCAGCTCCTTCAGAATACCATCAATTGCATGATACACGATAGTGAATCCTTTCAAAGACCAACCCGACATCCCTTTTCTGGCTCCTGCTCTTGAAACCAGCTGATTTGTTCTGTCATCATGAGAGAGGGTATTTCTCTGGTGACAGTCATTGCTGAGGGATATGATTATGCTGTGGTAATTATGATTGTTATTTCCAATCACAGCTGAATGGAGTCAGAGTGTGTTGTTTCAGCAGTGCAGATAGCACCGGAACGACTGCACTGGATGATTCTGATGGGGGTGATTTGAAAAACAAGCGTTCTGCTGGCACGAGAACCAACAAATGCATTCAGTGCTTCTGCAGAAAAAAAAGACAGTCTCACATTCTGTGCAGATGAATGGTTACTGAAGCACACATAAAGTTAAAGCACAAGTGAGAAACAGAACCCAGGCCGTAGTGTATGCTTTGGCCGTAATTTTTCAATAGAAACAAAACTTGAAGTTATATTTGATTGGGAGACTAAAATACAAATGCTACAAAAAACTAGTTCTCAAAAACGTTATTACACTGAGCAGAAATTCACTCAAATTAAAACAAATTGACCTTTTAAAAAATGCACAATTATTAACAATACTGTAGGATTATTTTAAATCTTGTGCCTGATAATTAAATTACCTAAAATTATCTTTCTTTGGCTTCATGTCTGGCGTGTATCATTGCCTGAGGAAAAAAAGAACTACAAAATGATCAAACTCCTTTCTCTGGAAAATGTTCCACTTCTTGCAAACTTTTTTCACCTCTTGAGTAAAAGATAGGGCTATAATCAAATGTTCTGCATTACATGTAGGCAAACAGATAAAGGGTCTGTATGTTTTGTCTAACATTCAGCCTGCTTTCAACTTGTCTCAGTAACAAGCTCAGTGTGTTGCTTCCAGGGTTAACAGATTAAGACTGAATCCCAGCAGAGCTGACAACAGTGTTTTCAGTCAAGTGAGGGCTCTACAGCTCAAAGCTACTGAGATGTGAAAATGGCAATTTGGTTTGGTTAATTCACAATGAAAAATTTATAGATAAAGATTTATTTAGACTGGGGGTGTGCAGGGTACTGGTGTTTGTATTTTTTGTATTTGAAACGACGAAATAATTTGCATCTCTGTTTAAATAAAATGCAAAAAGGGGTGTAAAAATGCAGGTTTTGTTTTTACTAAAGCTTTACTGTTCCCTCAGTGGCAAGCAGGTGGTGGGTCTAGTATTTTCAGCTACAGATGTGAAAGGATGCTATTGTCCAGCTGTCAGAAGAAAAGCCTTGGCATTACATTTCCTGTGGAAAACAAGCAGCAGCTAAGAGGGTGAAGGTTTGTAATTTACACAGAACATGAAAGGACAGCCTCAAGATTAGAAATAACTAAATTTTATTTTATGCCAATACAACCAAATTCCCTCTAAATGAATGCATCGAGTTGTTGTCTAAAAGCTACAAGCTAAAGAAGTAACATTAACTCCCCTTTTCACAAGTTGACAGGATTTACTGAGATTTAATTAATGTCTGTGACATGCTCTAGTCAAAACACAACAGGGTTATTGTATAATAAAGCTCTTCGTTGGACTCCAAGGCTTTAGAAATGTTCTGTGTAGCTGATTTATTTGTGGCTTAGTGAACACTTGACTTCCCATCTTGTGTATATGTTTTTAAAGATGATTATTCAGACAGTTTACAATAGCAGGCACAGCAAAAATTCAGACTAGCACTGCTTTATTCTTAAAATGCATTCAGTGTAACATTGATGATTGGAAATGTTAATTAGCTACCTAGCTGGCAGTTAGAAGCTAATTAGCTTAACAGCTATTTTTTGCTTCCTGATGTTTGGTCTTGTAAAATAGAATTACCATATATTTTATCCTGTATTGGTAGAACATCATCAAATAACTGCTTTTTCAGCAGAGTGGATATATATCATATTCATGAGTGAATTTCAACATGAATGTTGCTGGCCAGAAAGCTAAACACTGAGAATAAAGGTCTCTGTATGGGTTGAGAGGAACTGTGTGATTAGGCAGTAATTCTCTGAGTTAATTACATGGAGGAACCATTTACATTACTCACAGTCACATTTAATTTATTCTTATTACAAAGAAATTGATTATGAATTCTTCATATATAGATATAAACTAAGCCACCAGTCCCAAATGTTAAGGATTTTCACACTAGAAATCATAGATTTAAATCAATTAATTATTGTGCATTAAACAGATTCCAGAGAGAGCCAGATGGTAATGACCTTTGGCTTCATTTACATTATCCTTAGAGGCTGAAAGTTTAACATATTAATTCATACAATAATGATTCATTTGAGCAAGTTTTACCAGTTTTGACCAAAATATTTGATTCCACTGAAGACATGTGTTGACACTGTTAAGAAAATACGACATTTTCATTATTTCAACAGCCTTCTACTGTAAGAAAAAAAAATAGTTATTACTATGCTATTTAATGAACAACACATCAATCTGCATTTACTTGCACTTTGTTTCAACAAGATCTTAGAAAGTGAGAAGATTTTTTAGTAACGTAATCAAAGTGTGATGGTGTTGATTACAGGGGAATAAAGTTGATGTGTCATATAATGAAGCTGGGAAAGAGTCATAGAAACATGGCTAAGGACAGAAGTTAAGGTTAGCTGCAGCAAGACAGTCCATGTGTGTGAGTGAGAGAGACACAAATAGAATAGTGATGCTATAAGGAGCAGAGATCAAGAAGGTGGGTGATTTCAAGTACGTAGAGTCAACAGTCCAGAGCAACAGAGAGTGAGGAAAAGAGGTTGAAAAATGTGTGCAAGTTGTAACAGGTAAAGAAAAGTGTCAGGAGTGATGTGTGACAAAAGAGTATCAGCAAGAAGGAAAGGAAAGGTGGACAAGACAGTGGTGAGACCAGCCATGTTGTCTGGTTTGGAGATGGTACCACTGAGGAAGGGACAAGAGACAGAGCTAGAGGAAGTAAAAATAAAAATGTTGAAGGTTTTATTTGAATGGACAAGATCAGGAATGAGTCCATCAGAGGGACAGAACATATTAGATGTTTTGGAGATAAAGTCAGAGATACTGAGATGGTTTGGACATGTACAGAGGAGGGATAATTAGTTTTTTATTGGGAAAATGATGCTGAGGTGGGAACAGGAGGTCTAGAGGAAGACCAGAGAGAAGATATATGAACGTAGTGAATGACATGAGGTTGGTCGGTGTTAGAGAAAAGGACGCAAAGGACAGTGTTAGAGTTTGATGGAGAAGTTTGACTTCTGCTCCCTTCAGGTGACTCATGAAGGGAGCAGCTCAAAGGAAAATAAGAAGAAAACATGCACTTAGTAAATGTATTAATTTTTGCTCCTATAAAAATCGGAAGCAATTAACTGTTTAGCAGCCAGCATACTGTACCTCTTTGTGTCACTGCAGTGTCTGATGTGCTTTACCCCTATACAAACCTTTTACACAAAAAGCTAGGGCTATTTAGCTTTTGGCAGACATCTATGGAAAACATAACAAGTTAACACAACAGTGATATTACAGCATGAAAGTAAGACATTTAAGAAGAAACACACAATGGTGATTTCCTTATCTCAAAAATGTTACTGAAACAAAAGCCAAAAACAGTGGTGAGTATAACACAACAAAACATAGCAATGTCTGAATAAGTTCAGTGCCAGAAAATTACAGCTTGACAATGACATCTAATGCTGTTTATAAGTCAAATAATTGTGTTGTGGGCTACGATATCCAACTTCTCTGAGGTTCTGGGTTGCAGTGTTTACCAGCCTCCACGTGGTGACTCAGCTGATCCCATATGTTTTCTATAGGATTTAAATCTGGAGAAGGTGCAGGTCACTCCATTTGAGGTACTCCAGGTTCCCTATATACACCTAGAGATGAAACCTTGATGAGGTGGAACATTGTGGTCCATGAAGATAAAATTAGGCCTGCGTCTGGATTAATGATGTTATTAGGTAGTATGAATTTGTCATGGCACCCTTTACAAAGTGTAGGGCAGTTCAGTATTGGCTAGACATACCGTGTAGGTCATCATGGGTGTTGGTTCCACTGACAGTGTCTCAGTTATTAAATTACATTTCTAAACATATTTATTTAACTCACAAAAAGTTAAGGAAATTCAAATGTTCTCAGACAGAAATGGCCAATGAGCTTAAAGTGTCTCAGAGTGTCATCATCTGGTTGCAACAGTGATACAGAGAGACAGGAAGTGTTCATCAGTGTGGGAGGTGACCAGAGGACGTACACTTCTATGCCTTTCTGTGGCTCTTCACAAGCACCCATGGTTAGTAAAACTACTTTACACAAATAACTCACTATCCATTACATTATTATTGATATCTTTGTTAATTACATTTGATAAATCTGCATTAGACGCACACCTTGCATTAAACGCCATCTCTTCTCTCCATCTTGACCTGTTTTGTAACCCCAACAGACTAGATTATAGAATGTTGCTCACTAGAGACATCCTACATCACTCTGTAATCTCTTTTTATTGATTATGTACATCAGAAAAATGACATCTCATCTCATCTTTGTAGGAGGATGTTGATGTATGTTACTGACTGGAACTGACCATAGCTGATGTCTTGTTTTTGTAGCTTTTGACTTTTCAGTTAAATCATATGATTTAAAAAAGTGAGTGTAGATTTAAAGATGTATAGAGAGAGTGAATTAATTATTAAGCCAACTATTTTGGAGAATAGTCCGTCTCCATTCTACTGTTTATTTGTTAATGTGATACCAGCTGTTTACTATATTGTTAAAATACTTTCAGTCCATCATTGTGGTCCTGTCACTGTTTTCATGTCCTTTGTAAGCAAAAATGAACCGATTAGATGAAACAAAATAAAATAGAATAACAGTTTGTTAATGTTACTCACTTTCCCTGAGCAAAGTCCTGCTTGACTCTGACTCCTAATTGATGACATTCATCTCCTTCAATTATCTACACTGTAAACAGATTTTGCCTCTTAATGACTGATGTTCATCTTGTTTTTTTGTCTTTGACTCTGTTTTTTCAGATCAAGAGAGCCACTTAAACAATAGTAAAACATGACTTCCAACCATCCACTAGAAAGCCTCTTGATTATTAAACACAAATAAGAAATCAGAAGAAAGCAAATGTTGCTCTTAGCTGGGATTATTTTCAGCGATGTCACTAACTTGGTTTATTTTAGGTCTTAAAGCAGTATTTCATGTCTTATTTTATGTTTTAATTAGTTGTTATTTGTGTGTCTTGTCTTATATTTGTCTCCTTTTGGTCTCAGTTGCCATTGACATCCCTCTGATTAGTCATCACCTTTGTTAATATAATTTTCTTTGTTTTCTGCCAACTCTTGATCTTTTTTGCTTCTGCTCACTGTTATGGTTCAAGGGTTTGTGGTGCATTTTTGATTCTGTCTCTAGTTGTTCATTTTAGTTTCATGCTTCTTATTTGACCAATGTGCATTATTTATATATATAAATATTATAATTCATACTTTGTATTATAATGTCTATTACAAATCTGTGTAAATATTATACATTTAAATGATCAATCAGTGTTATTAGATTAGATTGTCTATTCTTTTTGCAGTATGACCTTATTAATAGTTTTTTTCTTGAGTCTTACAGTCATTGTTATTTCCTTATCCCAGGCACATTTATTCACCCATGTAACATTTATAACAATTCAGCTGTTTCCTGTTAATCAAGCCTCCCCAGTATAGAAGTTCACAGTCTCGCAGTCTCCACTTTGATGCCATAGCTGGTTTGTTCTGCTCGTGTTTTCAAGTCCCGCTCCATCCCTGAGCCTGTTCATGTTCTGGTTGTTGCATCATTTATTAAATAAATTCTTTTTGGGTTTTACCTGTTTGTCTGCTGCTTTGCCTGCACCGTGGGTCTGACTGCAGCACCTCAGTTCATGATGCTTGTTTTTTTTATCCCCTTCTGTCCTACAACACGCAAAGCACCATCAGAAAATCAACTTCCTTGTTCAATACCCCACCAACAGCAACAATATGTCTGTTACTGTGGCACATTATTAAAACTCATTTTGAAATACATTTGCAAGAGTACACCAAGATTTTGTAATGCAGACAGAAATATAAAAACTATTTTATCTAATACAATCCTTAAGACTCCATTTTCAAGACAATCTGTATGAGTTTACCAACTTCTCTGTTTAATATCTTTATTCACTTAAATTGTGCTTCAACTTAGATTTTTTAATCCTTTTTTTTTTTAAATTGACTCCAAATCTTCCCTTCTCAGTTTGACTTTATGCTGCCAGTTGTCTGTAATAACCCTGCAGATGTTGGTGGTACCAATAAGAACCAGTGTGCCAACCAAATTGTAATTCTGTATCTTAATCTAGTCAGCATCTGCTGAGCAATAAATACAAATTGCTTAAATTTGTCAGTGTCTTAATGCAACTCACCATCTGTACTTGTATACTTTTATGGTTTTTTTTCTGAAGTTGATATGAGAGACTGAACAGACTGATGCAAGTTTTACACACAGCAAATATTACTCACAAATAACAGTGAACACACAAACAAACACAGTATAAACAAGCTAACATAAAAAACTTAACATGCAAGCAACTGTATAACCCACCATCTGCACTAAAATATGCTTATGTTTTCCTTAAGTTGGTGTGAGAGGACTGCTGCAATGCTATGATTCAGCAAATGAAATAGAAAAACACACAAACACATATATACATACATACAGTTATATCAATGCAACATAAATGTGTCTAAAAATATCAAATGATTTGAAACATCATACAAACATTTGTTTATCTCATTGAGAACAATAATCTGTTTCTTCATGTTAAAATACAAAACGTTGCAGGATTTTGAGTTGAAGTGAAAAGCAGCATGGTACAACACACCTCTCAAAGTGTGTAATGAAGATAAATTAAGACGTTTGGTTCAGGGACACTGCTGTGCTAGCTCAAACGCTGAGGATTGCCATCCTTTTAGCCCTTTCTTGGGAAATTAAGATTCAGTCAGCTGCAACATTACATACCACACTGCAGACCAGAAATGTAACACACTTGGGTTCCTAGAAGTGGAAAACTGTTCATATCTATTCTGACAGAATAACAGACAGATTTTAGTGACAGAAAATTTTGCAAAGAAAATGGTCTGCCAGGCATTATGACTGATGAAGGACGTGTTACAGCCAAGATGTTAAAGAGGATAAAGCTACATGAGATCATTCTACTGCTATAAATGCATTTTATACATTTACTTGCATCTAAACCATAAAAGAAGAACAGTCATTTCTTATCTCCCACTCTGTGCTCAGATGCACAAACTATGACCAGAGTTTATTCAGGCTAAAATCTTATTTTTTCTCAGAACACCCACTTGAACTTTAAATACAGGCTTTGGGACAATGAGAAAATTTATATCTGATGGTTTTCTATATTTTATCAGCCTCTCATAAATTGAACCTGCATGCCAATATTGAGTGAGTGGTTCCACAGTCCTGCACTACATCTCATGTCACCATTTGGCATTTGTTGACAGGGCCTAATTTTCTTTGTCGTTCTTCATGTAAGAAACAGCCTCTCTAATTATATGTGATGGCTGTCTTCTTAGTACAGCATGTTGTCAAGTGTGTGCTGTTGGTTACAAGTCTGAGTGAGAGAAAAGGCCATAATTGGGGAAAAAAACTGTAACATAAGCATGAGGATTTTGTCAAATTTAGTTAAATATCACCTGTTTGCACTGTCACTTGAAATGGGCTGTCTGACCAAGTATTTTCAAATGATGTGTTTAACTCACTGTTACATTAATTAACTGTAAAAGACTTGAATTGACAACTGAATACCACTTAAGTTTCACACAACTGTAGTTTAAACCTGTCTTTACAAAAAGATTGAGTTTGGAAGACTGATATATTCTCACTCTAGTCTGGAGAACAGTCTGTAAACTCTGGATAGGATTAATCCTAAAGCTGGTAGTCAGTCAGTATCTGTGCACACTTATTCTTGTTCAGGATCAGGGCGAGCTGGTGTCTACTGTCCGCAGTCATTGGGCGAGAGGCGGGGTTACATCTGGTCAGGTCACCAGACCATCATCGGGCTTTTTTGTTTGTTTTTATAATGCCATTTATTTTGATCTATGTAATTGATTTATTGCTAGCTAAAATTATTCTTCCCTTTTTATCATGATCCTCTCATACCCCAGTCAGCCGAGGTTAAAGGTTACTCCCCCTGAATCTGGTTCTGGTTCACCTGGAAAGGGATACATAGGATGGAGGGTTGTGAAATGAAGATTTAGCACAATCTGTTTCTTAAAAAATATAATAATAATCATAATTGGCATTTCATAATTCACTGAAACTCATAATGCTGGAAATGGATCAAACTTTCTTTGAGCCTGTTGATGTGAATTAGACATGTTGCTTCTGTGAAGTGGTTTGAGATGACTGTTGTTCTGAATTGGTGCTACATACATAAACTGAATTTAACTGAATCCTTGGCCTTTAAATGTTCCATGGGAAAGAGACTACTTTAAGATTCTCAAGCAAAACAGCAGGTATGAGTAGGAGCACCTGGCCTTGGGCAGCATCGGACCTTCAAAAGCAGACAATCAGATACAGACAAACTGGTCAAGAAAAGCTTATCAGAGAAAAATATCAAACATTTCAAAGTATCTCAGGCAGAATATAAACCTGAGACTCAGCTGGAGTCTGTTCAAGGAAACTAAACACTGGGATGATGGAAAAGAGGCCTTTAAATTCCAAAGACCTGAAAGTTGTGTCAAAAAAAAAAAGAAAATGGAAATTCTAATAGATACATAAAACCATTGTCTATGGATTATTAAGAGGATAGTCTGAACTTCTCTGAAGCAAAATATTATATTTCGTAAAAAGGTATTATTTGCATTAACATACTAGTTATATCATGGGATAAACACTGAGTCAAAAAAAAAACCCTGCAGAAAATCTTATTCTCACAGAGGTTTGTGTCAGAGAGCCTTTCAAACGTCTGCTGTGCACTCGAAATGAAACTGACATGTATAACCTGGAGCAGGTTTACTACTATAACTTTACAGATGCAAGCCAATCATGTTCTGTGAGCCAAAAAATGAAATGCATTCTTTTCCAACAATGCTCTCTTTTAGTTCAATAGTACGGTCTGTTCTCTGAGAAAATATCATTACAAAAAAGTTAGGCACTACAAATTAAATTTACATTTCTTTGGAAGTCAAAGCCTTTAAAAAATCATGTTTTGGGTGACAACCTTTATAATGTTTTTTTAGCATGAGCTATTTGTAAAGCTCTCCAAATTATGTCAATAACAATAAGTGAAGCTGTAAAAAGGTCCACTGCTTTTGAAAAAATGTGATGTAGGAGCTGATAAGAACCACAAGCACTTGGATGGATCAATTGTGCAATAGGAAGAGCACTCAGTCATGGGTTCTGTTTAATTAATGATGGAGAATAGAGATAGTGCTGTTAGCTCCATATTGTCAGTCAAACACTCACAGCAGAAGGTGGCAATATGAGCTATGTAACTGATATGAGAGACACAGAACTAATCCATACTCCCAAGTCTAGAGCCATTAATGATGTTAGCACGGCTGCTGCTGCATGACCGACATATTTTCAAACTAGTCAGACGGCACAATATTAAACATGATGGTAACATCCAAACCACATTTAAATGCAGTTTGTCTAAAAAAAAAAATGCACAACAGCAGCAGCAACAAGGAAAACAAATATGGAGATAAAAGAGCTGATGTTTGTGGCTTCAGTGTAAGAAACTGGATGAAGGAAATGGGATTTAAAACTATGCAAAACAGAAACAATTAACAAAACCTAAAGAGAAGAAAACAAAGTATGAATGAACAATTAAGTAATTTAGTAAACTGTTGTCAGTTTTATTGTTTAACAAATTGTGCTAGAAATTTAAACTTGGTGAAGAAACATCAAATTTATGAAGAACAATTCTTGAAGAAAACAAGTAGCTACATTTCAGCTGACTCGTGCGTTCATCAATGATATGATTCTGCATCTAAGCTAAAGGACCAAGTGAGGCTGGCAGTTACCTCTATAGTTAAAAAAGACACTAATCTCATTCCATTATTTAAGCAGGTTTAATGAAAAGGAAGTCCTTTTCTGATGACACTTTGTTGTTCAATAGAGTAAGACAACGCTCTTCTTCAGGAAGGACAAAACTCAATCACATATTCAACAGTCTGGAAAGCCGTACCATTAAACATTAATACTGGAGATAGATTAAATAAAAATGGGGTCAATGACAAGATTGAAGCTGATTTATCAATTTCCATCCATTATATCCACTTATTCCTATGCAGCTGAGGATGTAAATGCAGAACGTTCTCCCACCATGAAGTCTTTTATTAACATCTAGAGGAGAAAGTTAGTTGATAGCCAAAACATTCAGCTGTTAAGCAACTCTTTTTTTGTCTTTACTGTAATCTTTTCATGCGTAAAAAAATGAATGAACAACCTCTATGACTGGTGATTCTATATCTTTTGACAGGGAATTTTGTAGCCAAGTAAGCATTATGTAAATGTGTTTCATGGTAGCTACTATGCTCAAGAGACAGAGGAAAAAACATGGACCGCAAATATGGTTTCTCAGACAAATTAGGTACACAGAATTATTCCGATCAGTGTGAACTTAGGGACTGTAATTTTACATTCTTTTAATTAAATGTATAAAAAAAAACAAAAAAAACAACGTGTGCAAATCAAAGGATTTGGAGAGAGTATATAATACCAAGGCCACGCTGATATTTGGATTTTGTAACAGTAGTATTTGATAAATATAGAGTCATGCTACCCCAACTACAGATTTCCCTCTTGTCATAAAACACTTTAGTCCTACACAGTCTAGTATTAGCCTAGTCAGCATACTACCAAAAAGTAAAGGTATCAATTTCAATCGTTTGGACATAATGCTGTCCCCTTGTGGTAAAACCATGTTATTGCAAACTGACCACAACACTTTCAAACGCTGTAGGGGATTTGTTTTCTGTATATACTTTTATTAAAATATTGTTGTGTCTTGCAGGACCGTTTTTGAGGTAAATATTTTCCAAATTCCATGTTCATGCTATATTTTAATTATTTAGAATTTAGTTTACCGTATTTCTTTGAATATAACGTCATCAGCCTATTGCTTTTTTAAAAAAAAGCGGGGCAGTTACGGTGTTTGATCTACTACTGGAGTAACTTTACAAACCTTTTTTTATTACATCATATCATGAAGTTGGTTAATTTCACTATTTATATTCCAGGAGTATGAATTATGAAACCTAGATGTGAGACCAGAGTCGCTCTGAAAGGGAGCATAAACCGAAGCGATGCCACTCCTTACAACTAACTAAGGGCCACCTTCTTTCTTCATCACCAGTGAGCTGGGATGCTGCGCTGCGGAGAGAGCCTCAGCTGGTTGCAGCGGTGGAGGCAGGCTGAGAGCAAACCAAAACAAACCTTCATCCAACACACACGACGCACAGTGCATCCACGCAGCTCTCTGAAGTGTCCGAGGCGCACGAGGGGCACAGAGAGACATTCACCTGCGTATTTCTTCTTTTTTTTCTTTAACCGAAGATGAGCTGATTGCGTTGGCTAAATAGATAGAGGAGGACCCGGACTTCACTGGATATCGCTGAAACCGCTGCCATTCCGCCGTTTGGGTCGGCTGAGAGAATCGATCATTTGTGAGAGAAAAAAAAAAAACGTCACCAAAAGAAGGACTTCTCTGGATTTTTGTAAGTACATGATCTGACTTTACTTCTGTTTGTTTCTGTAGTTGCGTTTTTCTCTGGGTTTTAGTGAACTCAGGTTGATTCAGACAAGAACTGCTGACAATAGGTCAGTGATCATCACTAAAACATTTTATTATAAGGACTTTAAGATTGGTTCTTTATGACTGATGTCAGACTGGGATCAATTGTGGTCGCAGTTATTAAGCCACGACTGTTCTCATGGTGTTTCAATAACTTCCCTGTTTTCCACAAGAGTGAAGATGAATTAAGCATGTGGGCGATGAAGCTGGTGAGTGTGACAAGATGCACACGCTGCAAAGTGTCCGAATTAAACATCTCTGCAATTCATCACGGCTTGACCGAGTTAAAAAAAAAAAAAAAAGCTTTTCAGTTTTAAGTTGAAGTCAGAGGTGTCCCACTCTATAAAATCCTCCACCATCCTTGGAATAAACGCTTTGAAATGTACTTTAAGCAGAACTGTGTTCGAGGTCTGCTTTTGAAAAAAAAAAAAAAAAAGCTCAAAGAGAAATCTGAACATTTTGGAGGGGAAAGAAAATCTCTGCTCTAAGGGCAGAGTCGAGTCCTTTTTTTGTTTGTTTTCAGGAGTGGATTTTGGTGTTTCGCAGAGCTTCTAACACTTGCCACACAAGTAGACCCACTGGAATCATTTAATTAGTGATATGCAAATTCCCTACATTTAAATTTTATGACTTTGTCAAGTCTCAAAATATAGAGTAATACTAGCCTTTGACAGTGCTGGAGACTGTTGGGTTCTGCATTGTAGCTTGGGGGCTCATAGATTCTTGTTTGATCTTATTGATTTGGCTTTTCCAGAGCTGTGCTCAGGGAGTGCACAGAGAGAAAGGGCTAATATGAAGCCATTATTCAGTTTGGATACTATTTCCCTTTTCTAAAAGTTAGTGTGACTTTCTTTTCAATGACTGCAATTAGCAAAGTGATGGCAGTCAGAACTGAGTTTGCAGAAGGAAAATAACGCCTTTAAAGATCTGTCTGCTGTCAGCACATCCCCTGCTGCTTTGGGTGCTCTTCATTTTTAATGTAGGTCCACTCAGAGACATTAAGAAACAGCACTTAACTATTTTAAGGCGAGTTTCTAATTTAAAATGACTAAGTATGCCACTACAATATTCAAGACTACTTCAGATTTAAATGAGAAACGTTTGGGCCAATTTTCCTTTCTAATAATACAGATGTTGGTCTTCAAGCTTTAGTTGTAAAATAATTTAACATTATTAGATCTGTTGTGATTTAAAAACCTGGTGACAGAAATGTAATTGATTTGAGGATTTTCAGAAAAACTGTGGGAGTTTTACAAAAAATATATTAAAAATTACAATTTTCTGCACAAAGAAAATGTTTTTGTTTGTCCAGTAAGTGGGATAATCAAAATTCTCTTATGACACATGCTCACACAGATGCTTCCTTTTAGTTACTGTGTAATCTGAGCAAAGTTAAGAGGAATGAAGCAAAATCAAACCTTTGTTTGGTTTGAAGATTTGCAAATTAAAATGAATATCTCACTAGGCTATGACTGTTGATGACACATTGCAAATGACATTTGTGAGAGAGTTTGCAAAATGTCTCAAAACATTTGTAGGCCTTCTCAATTTCTTCATGAGTCACAGCGCCTCACTGTCAGTTAAGTTTCTGGGAGTCAGAAGTGCAAGAAATAGGATTAGGGTTAGAAATGTGAGGCAAGACTGTTGTAATTTGTTTTCAGTTACGTCATATTCTCAGTGTGACCTGGCTATATTAAGTAGTTGTTTCCAAAGTCTCATACTGTATGTCTGTATTTATTGGGATTTCAACACAATGTTTGCCAACAATCAGTCCATTGAGCTACTGGATGTGTATTATCTCTGTTATCTCACGTACTGATTATTTTACTGCATCTGCCTCAATGGACAAAGTTTATTTAACTGGTTCATTAAAATAATTACATTTCCACCCCAAAATATTTCTATGGTGACTTGGGTTATTAAAGTAAAGTTTGACCCAATGTCAACGTTTTTGTAAACTGCTTGAAGTCATTTAACTTTGTTGTTCAGATTATAGTGGATTATAAAATATGGACCTTATAGTTTTAAACAGCATCTACCAGCATATTGGGACTTACAGGTTGAAAATGAAACAATTGTATAAAAAAACTATACTTAAAAAATAAAACATAAAAATACCTCCACAGGACATTTGGAGGGATGCAGAATAAAAGTACAAAATTTCCTTTAAAAATATATATTTGAAGTAAAATATGATTAAATATTTATTTTGGTTGGTATGGCATTGGCATTATGTTTACATCAACCAGCCAATAGTGTGCAAGTTGCCTAATATGGTAAATAGTCCATGGCTGGTATTGTGGAAAATGGCGGAGTCAGCAAGTCAAGCAGCTACTTCAGAGCCCCGGAGATTTTGTTATCCTTCTCTGAAGACTAGCAGCAAGAGAAGATTAAAAACCAGCGTGAGTTCTGGTGAATCTTACAATAGATGGACCCAAATAAAAAGTTTTCACCGCATCAAAACACACATGGAAATGTCAAACCTGGCATCCCTATGGCTGGAAACTTTGCTCTGTTGTTGCAACTATAGCATCCACAGACTAGATGTCACTATGGCGTTTGTGTTCCATATCAAACCTTTAATGATGGAAGTTTTATTTTAATGGATACTTGTCATTTCTATTGGTCTACCATCAAATTATAATTCCAATTTGTTAATGTACTTCAGAGTTTGGTTACCTAAATGATCTTCAAGGGACTCCTTTCACCTACAGATATACTTGTTAAGTCACTAAATGCATTAATCGAAAAGAGATTCACCTGCATATCAGGGGAGTCACTGGAGGAAATGCACAGCTGCACCTCTTTCACTTGGCACAGATTTAAGTTTACCCCATCCTCATCAAATGTAAATCAGTTATTTGCTTGCAACGGATGCTTTAAAATGTTCGTAAATCCGGCAAGGGACAGGTGTGAGATGAAATGCAGATTAGCCTGTCTGCTAACCTTAATTTAAACGAATTAAATCTTGAAGTTACAGCTGCCTCATCCTCTTAAATGGAATTATTATTGACATGGGCCAACAGACAGGCATTTAGAGTATGGCTAATTGAAAATGACATCTCTGACGAAGGCAAACCTTTGGGAAAAAGATGCTACAGATAGAAATTGTCTCACAAAGGCAATAGATCCCAGAGGAGTGCTATTTTGCTGACAAATATGCTACAGCTATAATAAAGTGAAAATAAACAAAATATCTTGCCAATGTGTTTGAGCTCAACATGTCTCTTAAGGGTGTTGAAAAGAAGTAAACTGGTATCCTGCCATGCAGTTGTGCAGCACTCTGTTGGCATTCTTATGTGGTGACAAAACTGAAGCAAATAAATAATCAGAAATTGCACGGCACCATGGAATATGTAAACAGAATCTTTTCTGTGTCCAGAGGATGCTAGGGTGTAATTCAGTTCTCAAAAACACAACAGTGACTAAGAATGTTTGCCTTGGGAATCTCTCCCTGCGAAGATTAAAGATGACATGCATTTGTTAGATTAAGGAAATTTCTTTTAAGCGCTGTTGGTAATCTTGACAGAGGCAAAGCCTTTCTCAGCCATTTTTCTATCAACCACTTTGTTTGTTAGAGAGGCCCACTGGTCTAGCAGAGCCTGGAAGACAAACGTCCCTCGTGACCCATCTGACAGCTTAATTTATATAATTGCCTTGAAACATCTGCCTAAGAAAGACTGACTTCCAGCAGCCCCTCCACTTGTCACAGTTATGAATGACTTTGATTTGATGTCCAATGAGTCAAACGGGCAATCTGAAGACGTACCGATGTCATACTGACATGTGTGAACTAAATAAAGGACTGTTTACCATGGTGAACTTTGCATAACTACAAAATGTGTTTACTGTATATATTGGGCTAGAAAATATTCATCTTGATTTTTGTCAGAATGCTGATCTGAGTCTTGTTAGATTAATATAGTACATTCAATCTTTCCACCTTGTAAGATGTGTGCAATCTTATAGCTGAAATGTAATTAGCACAAGTGTTATGCATCAGGTTTTATAATCTGATCTGAATTAGTAAAAGTAGTTTTGGTTAGCCAACATGTCCCACTGCCTCAGGTTGCTAATTATGCAGCCCCTTTAACTGTTTGTCTTTGTGCTATCCTCATAGTGTTAAAGTTGAGCAAGTCATCTGTAGTTTGCCGCAGGCTTCCCCTGGGCAGCCCTTTAAATGGCTGATTTGAAAGTGTGAAAGTGTTAAGTGCTTGCATGAAATCAGGCAATTGGATTGAGTTGTATTTCCACTGAAATAATGAAAAATAAATACGATTTTTTAATTATTTCAAGACTGGCCAGTTATTAGAAATAGGGTGACTTTATACTTTAATTAATACAATCTTTGTTGTACTGCACCTTTACTTAAATACAAGCTTTATTTATTAAAATAGGAGCGGGTTCTGTTTGTCTGTGGATATAGTTTGTCAGTATTTGGAGAGATATTATGGAGAGACTTGAGATTATTGTGATGGTGGAGAATAGCCTTAGGTTTGAGTGTTTTTCATAGGCAGCTTGTGATTTTATGTGACAGTAAAGGGGCCTTATCTACCATGGCCATGATGAAGTACAAGACTCTTTGATTTTTTTTTTTATCTCTCAAAAGTAACAATCTCATGCTTTCCACAGATTACTGAGATGAAGGTGTAAAATCAGGCTATGCAGTTTCAGGGGAGTCAAATTTAGGGGCTATATCTGCATCATGCTGATAGGACAAAAAAGGATAAACTGAAACTGGTGACATACATTTGACCTTCAGATTCATACAAATTAGAAATTAGTATTAGGATTGAAACTTTTGGTTTTTGAAAAGGGTAACAAAAAACGTCATAAGACAGAAAAGAAAATGGCATATAATGTACTGTATGTGCATCTTTAGTTGAAACTAAGTATTTTCATTTTGTTCCCTTATCTATGGCTTTTCAGTGTTTTTTTTTAAACATCTATGACCACATGTCATTCTTGTTCTGCATCATACGCTGTATAAAATCTATTTTTCTCATCAGGGTAGTTTTTAAATGTTAAAATTCAAGAGTCACAATCTTTGTTTACATTTGCATTCATTTACATCTGTTTGGGTTGTATCTGAATGTCTGTAACTTCTAGAGGGCAAAGAAAACTGGCATTACCAATGTTAACAGACATTAAGGGAAACTTGAGAAATTATGTTTTTGAGTTTTCTAACAGTTTGATCTTTTGAACTTCTGAAAAAAAAAAAAAAACAACTTCCAATCCTTTGTCACATTCAATGCATGTTGTTTCAGTTTGTTGCTGATTAACGTACACTTGTATTTTAATGAGAAGCACATGATTAAAACTATTTATTCATCCTTCTTCTATACCTGCTTATTCTTATACAGGTTGGATACACTGGATGAGAGGCGAAGTTACACCCTGGAGAGGTGACCAACATGTTCACACCTAGTTCCAATTTAGAGCAAACAATTAATCTAATGTACATGTTTTTGGATTGTGAGAGGAAAACGGGAGTTTCTAGAAGAAATGGAAAGACATGGAAACAGATATGTCACATGATACAGAGAAATCTATTTTTTAACTGAAATGTTTTTGAAATTTTGTTCATAAATGTCTTTTCTAGCAGCACAATGGTGCAACTGGTTCAACTGCTGCATTGCAGCAAGAAGGTTGTGGGTTTGAAACCCAGTGAAAACCTCTCTGTGTGGCGTGTGTATGTTCTCCTCATGCATGCGTGGGTTTTACTCCAACAGACCAAATACATATATGTTATGCTATTGGTAACTGAAAATTAGCCCTAGGTGTGAGCATGTGAATGGCCACATGTCCCTGTGCTGGTGTTTAGGGTCTGTCCAGGGTGTGGCCCACCTTTCACACATGGTTGTTGGAGATAGGGACCAGCCCATTTTTGACCTTGAAGAAACGGGTTTAGAAAATGAGTGGATGTATACTTTAGTTAGAGTTGAAATCCTTTTTTTTAGCATTTGAAGTTTGTATCTGTCATAAACAGAAATTTTCATGCGCAAGTTTCATCAAAGCTTCATTTGTAATATTTTTGTTTTGACTTATACATACATTTTATATTATATAATTCTAAAGGTCATTTAAGGTAATTGTCTTGAAGCCCTGTTTAGAAGGTTATAGGACTTTACAAACTAAATAGAAATGGTGGCACTGCCTGAGGACATCACTTTATTATGTTTAAGACTCATACCACAGTGATACGTGTTATTAGTCTTTATTTCTCAATCCAAATTAAATACAAGCTTGTTTGCTCTGAAATAAACTCTATTTGATCAAAGTGTTTGGCTAAGCTACCAGTCGTTAACCATCGCAATGCAGTGATTCACTTTTTTCCCCGCCATGGTTGTCAAGTAATCCTTCAGTTGTTTCTGGTTCTGTGCTCCTGCATTGAACCGTTGCATTCAAACTTTACAACAGCTCCTCTGCTGCAGCATTATGGACCACTGACTCTGCACAATGTTTTTTATGGAGTCCACATGCTGTAAAGCTGCTAATGTATAGTCTCTCTTCCTCATTTTTACTGCTACCTAGCAACCAATGTTACTTTTCCCTCATCATTTAATTGCTTCTTTAGTCCATTATCCAGTGGTGATGACTTATTTTTCCATTTTCCACACAACAATAAATTGGAACATCAATTTTAGTTAAACCTGTAATGGTTTACTTGAGCTAAATTTTAAGGAGCATTAGCTTTAATTAAGGCAGCTTCTTTCAATACTATAGACACAAGGTTATTGTATATACAGCAATAATGATGTATTTGACTAACTGTTACCTTGCAAAAATAAGCATTTAGCTGTTTTTGTTAAGAGTTTTAAAGTTGATTTTTGGTTCCATTCTGGCAGAATTATAACACAAGTAATAGTTAGTTTTTGTTCTGACTCATACTGTCTTGTCAGCCTTCCTCGTGTGAACATTTTTCGTGCCTTTAAAAATTACTTACATTTGTCAAAAAACAAATCTTTCTGGATGACAAAGAAATCCTTTAGCTTGGTCAAAAGTGTTCCGTAGTTTTGTGACATTTTATTTATTTTATTTTTTAAGCTCTTTTTATTGTTCACCATCCATTAGTAATGTGTGCATTAATGCTGTTTGAAAAGGAAGCAGCAATGCTGTATGTGAAAAAAAAAAAAACAGATTTGGGTCACCTTTTCTAAGGATACTAAGTCATTCATCCTGCAGACTCATTATGATTTGCTGCGTTCCACTCTCACACCTGCTTTTCTCCAAGAGATGAAATGTGTATGAAGAAATCTATCAAAATATAACTCAGATGACTGCTATCCTTAGCTTTTCTTTTTTATTCATGTTGATGTGATGAACATTTTTACCTTGCAGTGATGGAATCAGTCACATCAGTGGATTATGATTGATGTTTGCTCAGAGTTGATTTTGAAGTGTCTAATACATAAATGACCATCTCATGTGTAGATCTGACATTAGTACATATTAAATGAATAGTTTTTAGGGAATGTTTATCAGTATGTACAATGTATGCTTTAATAAGTGTTGTAGTTCTTAATACCAGTAAAATGCCCTCCAGATATTAAAATTATGCGATGCTTCATTAGGCACTGGAATGAGACGGAAGCAATGATGCATTTCACTGGAAATAAAAGGCCAGAAAGCTGTTCTTTGAAGCTTTCACTCAGTACTACTATTGCATGGTGAATGCTGATGTGGAGGTTTACACCATTTCTTGATATCAGCTGTCAGCTTGCTGTTGTTAGCATTGTGACTGCAGTTATAGTTCAGATATAATAAATTTAAGAAGAATAACTTTAATACTATAAATGCATTGAAAAGATTAGTGTTTGCAGTAATCTTTTTTGAGGAATTGTTTTGTTTCTGTAATGCTATTATTTCAATACCAACACTAATTTATTCATATGGATGGCATTTTAATTTATAAGTCAAAGTTCTTTAAATCATTAGCTTTTAATGCAATTGTAAAATAGGCCACATCTGAGTAATGGGTGGAAGGCTGCTGAATAGTCTCATTTTCCAGCAGTTCAGTAGATCAATAGATGTAATATTTATAGAAGAATAATCATAGATGTAGCAGTGAGGCTTAACAGTGCAAAATTATTCTCAGATATAAGTTTAATACTGAAACAGCCCTCTGAAATAAGAGCAAACAAAGCCTGAAAAAATTATCTTAACAATACAGCTGTAAAATTGTTGAACCGAAAACTCATTTGACCATTTGATAAGGACTTTCAAATTGCTCCGCAACTGAAGGTTTGTAATTAATCAGCTACGTAAAACATCTGCTGCACAGGAGAGTATGGTGTTCTCCAGTCTGAGCACATATACATTCATCGAGGTAATTTAATTAGTTGAGCTTCAAAGGGAGAACATTTATAGAATGACTTCAAACGGTTTAATGGCCCTTTGTTTTTTTTTTTCTTAGCATACTCAGCCAAGTACTAACTGTCCATAATTTATCAACCAATTTCAATTGCATATTATCATGGTTTGTATATTGTGTTATAGTGTATAACATAACATCAAGTCAGCTGTTTGTTCTCGTTAATTTCACATATTTGCACAATAAACATTTTCATTTGAGATATAGATACAATTTAAAATAAAATAAATAACGTTAGCTAATCGAAAACTAACCTGGCTCTGCCAGATCTATGTGAAGCCCCACCTCTTGTGGAGTCAGGGAAACACATACATCTGGAACCGCTCCATTTGAAACCGTCTATAAAAGGGAGGGACATCTGGTATAATATTTCAAGCTGATTGGAGGACGAGCCAGCAAGTGTCTACCTTTGATGATTTGTCTTTAGCCAGTCACAGTAAATTAAGCTCTTGCAAATCAATTCAGGAGTAAAACACACACATCGTTACCACTAAGAAAAGCAAAACACATCTTTACCATCAAGAAATGCACAAAGTTCTTACCTTTGCTCATTTTTCAATGAAGAAATCGTCTCTAGTCCTAAAACAGATGCAATAGCCGCTTTTATGCGTACATCCACCAGCAGCCATGTTTGTTTTACTTTGCCTGACTGGGCACTTGCTGCCAGTCATACCTGAACATCCGCCCCAAAGCACAATGCTAACACATGATTGGTCCAAAAAATCTTTTACTGAGATACACAGTTTTATCTAGAGCAGTATAAGATAGATTTGTGGGTTTGGAAAACTCCAAATCTTGCGAGAATTCATCTTGCAGCGCAAGGTTAGTCGAAAACATTTTTGACTTTAGATTTAGGATTTAAAAAAAACTGTAAACATAAATGTTTCACTTACTGTCCTTAATGTAGTTATTTTAGGATGACAATGTGAAACATGCCTCAACATTCAAGCAGCATTCAGTCTAGTACTGCTTTCTGAAATGAGCTGGTTTTAATAGAAAATAAAGAAAAATGTACAAAACTAAATATCAAAGCAGACGGAAGTGAGAACAATAAAATATATTGACATCCTTTATAGACCGATTTTTCTAATTTAAAGGTTAATTACATCCCCTCACACACTGTAAAGAGACTCAATGTGCACAAATAATAAATCTTATAAAAAGGTAATATCTTCTTTGTTTGATCTTTACAGATGTTATGTTTTTATGTGACTGATGCTCCATTGCATAGCTACAACCTAAGAAACATGAATAAAGTAGTACATGAGGGAGAGTTGAGATAGACGTTGACACAAGGGAGGTGTCTGCTTTCAAGCACAAACTGTAAAAGGTAAAATAGACATTATTCTGTGGAGGCACAATGGGAGAGGTTTTAATACTTAAATCATTACAGAAGAGGGAAAACATCTCACCTTGCTATATCAGTTTCAGAAATCACTGGCCTCCAATTAAAACTGCAGACACAAAGAGGAAAAATCATTGATGATCAAATTTAACTTCAGATTTAGAACTTATATCTGTGAGGGTTTTTTTTTTATATATATATAAAATGAGGTGTGTACAAATACATTTGTCTTATTTGAGTGTAAAACAGATTCGTTTTTGCTTTGCATGTGGCAAAACTAAACATATTAACATTCAAAAATGTTGTTTTTTGTAATAAATTTCAATGTGAGCACTTGGGTTTTAGTTTTATTTCAAATAGAAAAGCTAAAATATTAGAAGGAAATCTGAAACAAACTTTTATTCAAAAACTCAATTTGCTACAATTTGGCTTCCTTTTTGTTTTCTTAAGAACATCCAGTTTTTCATTTTTTTTTCTGTTTAGAAAGAATGTTCTCTTTTTTCATCTGTGTTGTGAAACATTTTTATGCCGTGCCTCTTTACGTAAGAATATGCTTCGCACCATGCAAGCCAAATCCTCATAAACGGCTTTGTTGTTAAATAAGTCAAATGATGAGTTAAATCTGTAATCCTAATTGATTTTGTTGCCTAATGATGGTGCACTATAATCAGTATATTTATTTTAATCGCATTTGCCTTAACTATTCTTTATAAATTCTCAATTAGGATGAATTATTATGGATTAAATAAATTGTCAGATGGAAATCCTGAATTTAGTTACTAATGATAAACAGCAAATAGCATCTACATTAAATAAATTAAGGCTTTTTATCACCTTAGACACCAGACTGTGGGGATTACCCTCAAATAAACCAATGATTAATTAGTGCTGTGCATCACTGCCACAAACGTGCCACGGGAATGTACAAAAACTCACAGGGAAGGAGCACGTGGCACAAAAACCTCAAGCTACATTTTAGTGGATGTTTTGCTCCACTTTCCAGCTGTGAATGTTTAGAACTCAGTAAAGATAGTTATCAGTCTTGCAACACATCACATTTCTATGAAAGCAAAAGATTTCCAAAAGCACCTTTACTTTTATCTTCCATTCTACAGTCCATACTATAGTTACCATAGCAACTTCTGCCCTCTGATTTCAACAGGGGAAAATCAGGTCACAATTTTGCTATGTGTGATATGACCTTTACTTCACTTAGCAGATCTAATAGTTGGTTTCCTTTTTCCAACCCACTATTATATGTGCATCTCTGTGTCTTTCTTTGTCACCTTGGTGAAATTAGCAGACACTGTGTTCGTGACAAACATAAGTTCAACTGAGAGTTGCTGGAAATGTTTCCCTCAGACAACTTTGATCACTTAAATTTGTATTTATGTGCACCTTAACTTTGTGGATGTATTACAAGTCTGAGTGCTTGGAACTACTGAGGCTGTTGTACTTCCTATCTGAACCCATGACTTCTGTTGAGCAATGCTTTTTCTTGACATTTCTTTTTCATAACATTAACCACTTCCTGTTTGGCATTAAATAATCGCCACAACGTTTGGTTGGTTAGCCATCTTGACATCATACACTGAACAAAAATATAAACGCAACACTAAAGTTTAATGGTCAGTGACTCCATTATCTAAAAGATTGATCATATGTGATCCAATCAGGCGATGCTACTTTAACACAACATATTCATTATTATGGATACAAATTTCCCGAAATAAACAGATATTAACGTTTTAAAAATATTGGATATTTAAGGTCATCACTGAAACTGTTGGGAAATGGGCCAATTAACACATTCAAGATGATGGACAGGCCACATGTTTTTAATGCACTCTCATTTACTTTTGTAGCCTGTAGACATGGCAGCTCCTACTGGATCAAGTGATGTGTCACTCAAAAGCTAATGGTGCTGGCTCCATTTTGAGATTGTGATATTGGAGTTGTTATAAATTGGAGTTATAACAGATTACCTTGAAGCTGGAGAATGAAACATGTCTTTGGACTGTACCATCTGGTCTTCTAATGTACGTGTTGTGCTTTTTGTTAGAGTAAAATTTGATTGGTTGATTACAAGCATGCTTCACTTGTGAGTTGCCTCAGTTTATTTATTTATTTATTTTATTTTTTATTTTCTCTTTGATTGTACCCAACATTTATTGCTGTAAAAACTGTTTTGTAAAGGTAAAGTTGATAGGAAACAATTGAATTCCATGTATAGACCGTTAGGAATTAGTAAAACAATCCAACACTATATTTATTTAGTCACGTTTCAGATGTTTCTTCGCTCAGTTGGAGAATAAATAAGAGTTAAATAAAAGTTAATTTCTTAACACTGTTTTGTTTTGTTTATATATATTACAAACTTCATCAATTGATATATCTTCAAATGGCACATTGACTAATTTATCAGTGTACCATGTTCAATCAAATATGCTGCTATTTAGAATCATTATATTCTCATATTTTAACAGTAAAAAGTATTTGGTGCCTCAGTTTTTTGTTTGCAAATTAGTTGTTTTTATCAAAGACATTTTGTTACCAGTGCATGTGGATGGATTAGGTGCTCTGATCAGAGATGTAGCGATCCGATGAGTCTTGAGATGGTCCTCTCATGAGCCAGATCACACACTCATTAAATATCAATTTTCAGTAGAGCTCATTTGAAGTATAATTACGTGACACATGGAAACTGGGCTCTGCCAAGGATAATTTGAAATTCAAAGTTTCAATGAGCTTGAAACTGATATGTGCGTGGTATCTTTGTAAGGACCAAGTTAAGTTTTAGATCACAGAAGTGAGGATATTTGAAGGGAAGTATGGACATTAAAGCAGCCTCTCATTTTCTCACATTACTTCCAATAGTCTTTGAAGTAAAGATTTAGGCGTAAAGAACAAAATTAGGATTAGAGTTTGTATAATGCTCTTTAGAATTTGAGGTTAGCGTAATTTGGTAATAAACAAAGCTGCAAAAACAAGTATTAAATGCACGAAACAACCAAAATATTGTTCTGCAAAACTGTGCAGCAGGTCCTTAAGTTTAAATTAGATGCATGAAATATTATCAAATGTCTACCCTTCTACCCTTGTCTAGTGCTATTCGATTACATGCAAAAATAAAAAAATAACATTCTAGATATCATGTATTTATTGCACTTTTATTATTGTAAACTGGAGGAAATTGACTCAAGTATATCTTATACCAGGGATAAGGGGTTCAACAGCTGACCTTCTTGTTGAAGGAAGGCCCCTCTGTGTGTTAAATGGAAACCTCAAACCACCACAGGGGAAGTCCAGGCAGACCTGGATGAAAATCTATAAATCTAAATTGATTTTCTCAAGTGGAATAAAACCTTGGTAGTTATTTTTTTTTTATTAGTTTTTGTGATTACTGCACACTGACAGGTTTTGAAGGAAAAACATTAAATTTAATCTGACTTTCTTTTACAAAATGAAACCAAGTTCTTTATAGTCAAATCACCTTTTTGTTTTCATGTTTGACTGTTTTTTTCAATAACCTCAAACACACCCATTTTTTATAAAGCACCTCTGAAATAAATTGAATAATTAAAATCCAGGTAATTATTTTTTTTAAATTATTTTGTTTTGTCTTTTAATCATAAGGTATTTTAATTCCATGTTTCTTTTTGGCTTTTTAAAACAGTATGGATAGACATTAGTGAAGGTTCTACAACTTGAAGTTCCTTTTTCTTCCAGACACTCTTGCCCAAAGTGCACACGCCCTCTCAGCATGAGTTATTGCATGCACTGATGAGAACAACAACACAGCAGCCTTCAGTGGAACCTTGAAAGAGTCATGCTTTTACTGAGAAGT
This sequence comes from Pachypanchax playfairii, assembly GCA_006937955.1. Lineage (NCBI taxonomy): Eukaryota > Metazoa > Chordata > Actinopteri > Cyprinodontiformes > Aplocheilidae > Pachypanchax > Pachypanchax playfairii. The sequence continues at coordinate 4,967,853 of SSNP01000017.1, read as the reverse complement.
AGGCACAGAAAATTTATTTTTGTATATTTCTGTTAACAACATAAATATAACAGGTCAGCCATTTATCGTTACAATTTCACTGACCTGAATCTTTATTCACCTGCGTTTTTACAGCTCTCCATCGCTGCAGTACGTCCGTTATGAGGTTCATTTTATTTGTATTTTTCTATGAAATATTTGTATCTTTTATGAAAAAGATAGATTGCACAACAAGTCTATTTCCTATTTATTAAACAACTTATTTTCAGTAAATATAAAATAAGCCTTACTTGTAAATACGACATGTTCAAAGATTCTCTGTGAAACATTTCGAGAAGTGGGAGTAAAATGCTCATAATAACAAACATTAGTGAGTGGATTCTCCTCCCAGGGGAGCAGAATTAATTACTTAGTTAATGCAGACAGACATTATAGATTTTTGGATAGTTGGAAATAAATTTAAATTAACTTTGATGAGGCCATTTTTTAAATATCTTTTGATTGAATGTGTACCTGTGTACTTTGACAGGTGTCGTTGTTGCATATCATTCAACTTTAAAAGCATCTCCTGACTCCAAAAACTTATTCAGAAATGCTCAAGGGGAAAAAAAGATAAAGATAAGATCAGACCTGCAGAGTCCTGAGGTTCTTATCCAGCATCTGGAAGATAAGTTTAAACATATCAGATCTACAAAACCTGCTGAAACTGCACTGGCCTGTTGAAACTACAGTGGGGCAAAAAAGTATTTAGTCAGCCACCAATTGTGTAAGTTCTCCCACTTAAAAAGATCAGAGAGGCCTGTAATTTTCATCATAGGTATACCTCAACTATGAGAGACAAAATGAGGAAAAAAAATCCAGAAAATCACATTGTCTGATTTTTAAAGAATTTATTTGCAAATTATGGTGGAAAATAAGTATTTGGTCACCTACAAACAAGTAAGATTTCTGGCTTTCACAGACCTGTAACTTCTTTAAGAGGCTCCTCGGTCCTCCACTCGTTACCTGTATTAATGGCACCTGTGTGAACTCGTTATCAGTATAAAAGACACCTGTCCACAACCTCAAACAGTCACGCTCCAAACTCCACTATGGCCAAGACCAAAGAGCTGTCAAAGGACACCAGAAACAAAATTGTAGACCTTCACCAGGCTGGGAAGACTGAATCTGCAATAGGTAAGCAGCTTGGTGTGAAGAAATCAACTGTGGGAGCAATTATTAGAAAATGGAAGACATACAAGACCACTGATAATCTCCCTCGATCTGGGGCTCCACGCAAGATCTCACCCCGTGGGGTCAAAATGATCACAAGAACGGTGAGCAAAAATCCCAGAACCACACGGAGGGACCTAGTGAATGACCTGCAGAGAGCTGGGACCAAAGTAACAAAGGCTACCATCAGTAACACACTATGCCGCCAGGGACTCAAATCCTGCAGTGCCAGACGTGTCCCCCTGCTGAAGCCAGGACACGTCCAGGCCCGTCTGCGGTTTGCTAGAGAGCATTTGGATGATCCAGAAGAGGATTGGGAGAACATCATATGGTCAGATGAAACCAAAATAGAACTTTTTGGTAGAAACTCAACTTGTCGTGTTTGGAGGGGAAAGAATGCTGAGTTGGATCCAAAGAACACCATACCTACTGTAAAGCATGGGGGTGGAAACATCATGCTTTGGGGCTGTTTTTCTGCAAGGGGACCAGGACGACTGATCCGTGTAAAGGAAAGAATGAATGGGGCCATGTATCGTAAGATTTTGAGTGAAAACCTCCTTCCATCAGCAAGGGCATTGAAAATGAGACGTGGCTGGGTCTTTCAGCATGACAATGATCCCAAACACACCGCCCGGGCAACGAAGGAGTGGCTTCGTAAGAAGCATTTCAAGGTCCTGGAGTGGCCTAGCCAGTCTCCAGATCTCAACCCCATAGAAAATCTCTGGAGGGAGTTGAAAGTCCGTGTTGCCCAGCGTCAGCCCCAAAACATCACTGCTCTAGAGGAGATCTGCATGGAGGAATGGGCCAAAATACCAGCAACAGTGTGTGAAAACCTTGTGAAGACTTACAGAAAACGTTTGACCTCTGTCATTGCCAACAAAGGCTATATAACAAAATATTGAGATTAACTTTTGTTATTGACCAAATACTTATTTTCCACCATAATTTGCAAATAAATTCTTTAAAAATCAGACAATGTGATTTTCTGGATTTTTTTTCCTCATTTTGTCTCTCATAGTTGAGGTATACCTATGATGAAAATTACAGGCCTCTCTGATCTTTTTAAGTGGGAGAACTTACACAATTGGTGGCTGACTAAATACTTTTTTGCCCCACTGTATATGTGGTGGCGACTGGATGTGTGTTGAACCACTGAGAATCAGACCTGTTCTGAAACCATGAAGAAAGTCAGAAAGGGATTTTCTGCTCTCTGGGTTTGTTGACAGCTTGAAATAAAGAAACAGGGCGTGGCTGTGTTGTAAATGAGGAAAAAAAAAAAAAAAAATTTTCACACTATATAAAACTGATAAATACATTGTATTTCATTTCAAATATTAAAGAATTATTTTTTAAACATAACTGAATATAAATACAACCTTTGTAACGAATAGGAACACTGATAAATACCATGGAGATGTCAAGCCAGTCCTGATGCTTATTGGAGAACAACATGATACTCCACCACCAGTCATGACAGCTGCATCCACTGAGCTCAGGATGAAAACTGAGGCCCCAGTAAACATAATCAACAGTAAAGCTCCATCTGAGGAGATTCTTGCATTAAATACAGCTCTACTCACTATCCCCTTATGACCATCATAGAAACCAATGAACTCATATTATTTACTGCAGCAGTAATCCTGGAGATGCCTGGATATAAAAATCAAAAAGGCTTCTCACAGAGTTTTATCAAATGAGAGGACAGAGGCACTGAGAAATATTTGTCAGCTCATAGGAGGTACAGAAAGACGTTAGAGGGAAACAATAAAATTAGCACAATGAGATTTGAACATAACATGAAAAAAAAACAATCCCGACAAATCATCAGATGCTCACTTGATTCAAAGAGGCAGACTAACGTCCACTTGATTAAGCTCAGGTGTGAATATTACAGCTGTTGCTGGAGGGTTAACACATGTAATTTGAATGTTTTCTGGTGCTACGCCACACTGTGCTTTCCTTTCCTGTGCCACAGATCCAGAAATATCATTTTCCATGCACAAAGACACAAAATAAATTACACCACTTCAGATGGACACTTCCCCATCACTGGTATCAATTAGAAATCCACAAATTTAAACATCTCCCCAATTTAACATCTGGGACATTTTTATGTCTTGGTTTCATTTATTCGCAAGCCTCTGAGGCAGAAGTGTCAGTTTAATTTCACTTCCCCTGATGGTTGGGCTGAATTGGAAAAATGCCATGCAGTTTCTTCAATGAAAAGCCTACAACTGACTGAATAGTCTTCAGAATGAATTCCTGCCCTGAAGTGGAGTAATCAGATATCTGTGGTAAATACGATTGCTTGGTAAAGGAATCCAACTTTGGGCAAACAGTTCAGTTTAGACAGCAGGGTTTCCAGTTATTCATCTTTTTACCCATAAAGTAACTCTAACAGATTTAGGGTTGAAACATAAAAAAGAATCCTAATAGGCAAATTAAACAAAAACAGAATTACCATTTAAAAAAGGAGCCTCGGTCATGTTGTTTTTATACCTAAATCGTTATTGCTATTATTTCTTGTAACTATTATCACTTAATTTACTGCTTCCATCAATAACATTTGAATGTCTTTCTCAAGATCTGTCGTGAATCACGGTCTGGCTGTCTTAGCTTATAGGTTTTAACCGTTCAGTGTCTTTATATGGTCTTCCTGTTTTGTACCTCTTGTTGTCCATGTCATTGTCTGCACCTGTGTCCCATTAAGGTCTGGCACTATTTAAGCAGGTAGCTTTCCATAGTCCAGATTGTTGAGTTCTGTTTGGTGTTCATTGTTTGTTATTTAATAAACTGTATTTTTATAACCAAGCCACACTACTCTCTGTTCCTCTGCATCTGAGTTCAGCCACAGTCTGGTCTTTGACAAGATCACTGTCAGACCCAACACTTGGTGCTCATGAATGGCAGTCTGTCCTGACTCCAGCTATGAGCTCTATAGATTTTTAGATCCACAAAATATTTATCATTTGACCTGCAACAACAACACAGACAAAGTTTTGTGGTCCCAACTTTTTGCTAATTGTTGATGTTAACATTGCTAATGACCCAGTCACACAAAAAATAACACAAACTGCATCAAAAACTACTTTGCTGCTTTTCTCTGTGGGTGCTTTTTTTTTTTTTTTTTTTACATTTTTTAACAGTTATGACAAAAATATGCCATTTGCATCCCTTTTTAAATGTAATTAGATTTCTTAAAAATAAGAAATATGTTTTCACAAAATACTCAACTGAAACACCATCTGGTTGTCTTGATGTAACTTTGGAAAGGACAGAGGTGTCATGTGGAGGTTTAAGCTAATTGTTTACTGTTACACCTCTGAGCCACCATGTGAGATGGCTGCAGTGGTGTAACTGTTGACATTTGATAGAAATAAACCAGTTTCACAGCTTGTGGGTGTGATATTATGATTACAGATGGTCCATGTGACCAGCCAACTGCAGGACTTAAAATGAAAGATGTCTGATGTACATGTTATGACACTGCTAAGTTACTCTCCCCGCCTTCTTTAGTTTAACAGTACAGTTTGACTGTGATTTTTTGAACTGCCTGTGAAAGATTCAAGAGGGTCCTTATTGTGGCATCACTGCAAAACTTTTGTGAAAGTAATTAATGAATTAAAACTGTTGACTTATCAGTAAGTTTTAGTTTGTCTTAACACAATAAAGCAAATTGAAGGGGATCTGGAACTCCAGGTTCAGATATGTATGATTGTGCACATGCAGTGTTTCACTGTAGTAAAAGAAAACCATATTCATCGTCCTTTCATTAAGTTAAATTGATTTATCCTTCAGTTACTGACTGCTGTGCTACTTTTAGGATTAAAAGTAGTTCTTTCCAAGGTTACTTCTGAAATCAATCCAGCATAAAAGTTACTGAATCCAAAACTTCTTTCTGCTTTGTTGATTTATATCTAAAAGAGATTGTCCACATTATTATAAATACAAAAAATAACATGTTGCCCTTCCCCTGATTCTCAGCATCTGCAGAGAATGACAAACACTTGTGTTTTTTTCCTCCTTCTGTCCACAAAATGACCATCATTTCTTCAGCTTTTGCGTTTCATTGACATTTTGAGCAATGATGGATTTCCCATGATCAGAAAATCCTTGTTTATTATGATGACATACAACAGGTCTATGGAATGCACCTGATTCTTACTATATGAATGAACACAATCAACAACTATCACCAGGAAAAATTCTGTTAAATTTGTTTTATTTTCTCAACACAAAATATTAAAACAGAAAAGGTCCAGTCCCCTTTGATCTATTTTTGGACTCTGAGATCCACCACACTTCCAATTTAAAGTACCACCTTACTCATTTGGCTTTGAAGTGTCAGTGTCTTTTTAAATTTAGTCTTCAGTAAGAGCACATAGGCATTTCAGGGAGACACCTAATGCTCATTTTGTCATCATGACAGCCAGGCAGCACATGTAATTTTATCTCTGAAAGGAGGTAGCTCCATTCAGATGTGCTCCATCTCATAGTGAAGACAATAATTGCCTGTGCTACTCTTCCCTTTTGGTAATTGTCTTTTGATTGAGGTCATCAGGACAATTAAAACCATTGAGGGATGAAAAGTGGTAGCAAGAGACATTAGACAGCTACGCTAGATGGTAGAAGAGATGAACAAAGCACACAGAGGAGATAATTGTGCGTAAAGAGACCCAGTGAAGTCAGGGAAAGACATGGTACAGAAAGATGTCTATGGTTATCACAGTCTATTTATTGTAGGCCTTAAATATACCTGTTAAAGACAGTTGGACAGTATTTGTGATTATATCAATGGGATTCTATTTTTATCTATTTTTGTGTATCAGTGCATTTAGACCTCAGATATAATTGTACAACTGTACGTCCATCTTTATTAAAACACCAATTATGTGTGAAAGGCCAAAAGTAAATGGGGTGATTCCTCTCCTCACATGTTTCTCCTTTACTGTGTGGCTGTGACATCACTTTTTTTATCTGTACCATGTGAATGTGTGTCAGTGAAACTTTGTCAGAACTGTGACGTGTTTCACATCTGAATTTGAGATAATGTCTGCTGACAAATACTTCATGACTGATGGAATTTAAGTAACAAAGTGTATGAGTAACAGTAAATTTCATGTTTTGGTTTTTCATGATGTGATGATTTGTTGCGAGGCTTCTAACAGAAATTATCTCAATATGCTGTGACATTATTTGTTACAAACATTTGCTGTATTTATATGTACACATCACGTGATGACTCATGGGGGATTTAAAACATATAATGTTGTTGGCTTGTTACATGCAACAGCCACAGAAGCCTCTTTTTTCAGATTTCTCAGCAATCCTGCCTTTTTTGTATCCAAGATAAAAGAAAATTCAGAGAATTGTAGTGTCGGGCCAGTCTTTAATTTTTATTTCTGCTCTGAGCTGCAATGCTAAAATATTCAGTTATTCTATTTTCAGTTCAGAGTCAGTTTGGTTGGGCCTGAAATCACTGTTCAATTTTACAGTGAGCTACAACCTCACCCATGAATCTGTTTATAGTCATTTAATTCGATGCAGTAGTAGGGTCCTGTAACATCTGTTTGAGTATTTTCAAGATTCTGTTTCATTTTTTCCTTATATTTTATCTATTAGAAATCCATAATGTATTCCATCTAAAGTATTCCATCTAAAAAGTTCAACAAACACATGAAAAATGTTTCAGTTCAACTGTTCAATTTTTTTTTAGTTAAATGCTTCAAAAATCTGTATTTTTATAAAACAAACATTGTTTTAAACAAAGTACCTCACACGTGTTTCACTTGGAATTATAAAGTTATTCCGGCTTTAAAACTAAAATGTTTTACATATAAACTTCAGATATATCCAACAGTTCAGAGATGTTTCACGGTTTGCATATAGTTTATGACTCACTCAGCGATGACAGGGCTTACGACGGTACAATCTTTTCTATCTGCTGTTCTGTCGACAACAAAGAAATAACCGTTTTTCTTTCTCCTTCGGAGCTTGAGCAGGACAGTGTCCATATGCTGCTCTAACAGAGTTTAAATGACTCTGATTGATGCGACTTGTGTTCTGCCCGTGTTTCACTTAAAAATGAATGTTTCTTTGACAGCAATACCTGAGCTGATACAACTACAAAGTCTTACACTCAACACATGCTCATCATAGTGTTTGCATATGGAAGAGTTTATTCTAATTATTGACTCTTTTAATACTGCATACATACAGTACTGGATTTGTTTAGTAGAGAATTGTGTTGTGTTGAATTGTGTTTTATTTCAGCACTTCAGATAATGCAGATTTCACACAACATGCACCTCAAAAAATCTGTTTCCTACCTGATAGACTGAAAAAACAGATTTTATACTTCAGTTTTTAGGAAACTGGTTGTGGATGGTCTTTTAGGGTGCATTCACACCAGGCCTGTTTAGTCTTGAATCAAACTCAAGTTCAGTTGCTGAGAAAGTCCTGTTCGTTTGAGGAGGTGGGAATGGGAAGTCTAACTCTGATTCAGATCAAACAACCAAACTCGAGTCCACCTAAAAACGTTGGTCTTGGTTCGATTGAAACAAACTCTGGAGCGGTTTGATTGCATGTGTGAATGCAACCAGACCGGGACCACACCAAAAGCAGGAAGTAGACTATATTGTGCAGCTGCCAACACTCAACTCAGTTTTCACTACATCTTTTTACATTTTTTTCCAGAAACAGGTGGGATTAATGTAGTCCAGCCATTACAAGCTGGAAGCAGTCCATCCTTTCATAGCAAGGCTGGTTTTCTTCTTCTCATGCAACTGTACTATGTGCTCATCATTGGCAGCTCAGAGCAAATTGCAGTTTCACAGATATTTGAAACCTAGCACAGTGTTGAGGCCAGCATTTAAATCTAAAATGTCAAATCTGTGATTTCACATCTGAGAAGTTTAATTAAAACAAGCTGAACTTGTTTAATCAACTTATTGCTAATTTATAGGAAATTGAAGCTCGGTTTACTGTTCAAATATGCCCTTACTGTCTCAGATCAGGAAACATGGTGCATTTTGGATTATTTTCAAAGCTTATTTTGACAGTTAAGTGGTGAATATGACAAAATCAGAGAGTCTTTGCTTTACTTGGACTTAATAATGAACATTGACAATGTCCATCATTTTTATAATCACTTGTTCCTGATTCAAATAACAATTAACATTATTGGCCAGTCCAAAACAAATAAACAAAAATGATCATTACTCAGCAGAGACATCCTAGAACAGAAACTGGAGTGGTTTGACTAAGTTTTTGCTGTTTATAAGGTTTACAATCTTTAAAATAAATTTGCATTTAGCACAGAGTTTTAGTGTACAGGCAGTCTTGACAAACATAAAACAGCCATATGGCATCATCAACCATAGTCAACCATTATGTTAGCATTATTTTTATATGGTATGCACTGTGCTAACAAAAATGAAAGTGAAGTTGAGTTTGACCTCCACTTTTTATTGAATGAAAAATTAGGACTTTTTTCTGAACTAAACTGTAGATGAATGGAACCATGTAGATGGAGTTACATTGGGAATTGACAGAACACTGGATGTGAAAACCTCAGAACATGAAGAGATCTTCTTTTTATAATTCTGATGATCACATACATTTCTTGAATTTATGTAATTTCAAAACGATAAAAACATCAGAGGCGAAATGTTTGGTTTTGTTAGGCTAAATGATTCTTGCATATTTCTCAGCATTGTGTAAAATGAATAGAAACTGAGTTTGAAAGGTTGTGTGAGGGTGATTATTGTTTAAAAGCAACTATTTCATCATGTAGCTTAAAAACAATGAGAGCAGCAGTATGAACATTTTTATAAAATATTCTTCTGTTTGGATCTGTAGTTTAGAAGAGCCCCTTTCTCTTTTCCTTCTTTCTCTTCATTCTCCTCTTCTTGTACTTTCTCTCCCCTACTCTCTCGTCTGCAGGTGAGCAGTGGGCTGGTCTACTTTCATTTTGTGCTCCACCCTCACTTTCTGAGGAATATTTCTACAAGACATTTTCCACTTGCTCATCCCAGTCTGCTGAGTCACAGTCTTCCTGAGAATTCTTGGTGTTCTCCGTTCCAGGAGAAGAACTCAGTATCTCACTGTGAGAAATCTTTGAAATCTGCTTCTCTGTATAAACTTACCTCTGATGCTTGAGGAGAAAATGCTCCCTTAAGACTCTTTCTCACTCTGTTCCTGTGACTGAACTCACCTGTCAACATCCTCATCTCTGTTTGCTCTGCAACACATCCACCTGCTGGACTCACCTGCATCCCTCGCTAATCCTCCATGCTCCTCCTCAGTTGGCTCCTCAGGGCACCAATCAGTATTCCTCGGCTTGCAAAGTAAAGCAACATATCATAAAATCCAAAATGCTTCTTTGAAAATAACCCCATTACCTTCACTCACATTAGCTCTTCTAACACTGTTTCAGCCTCAGAGAATTAGTTTTTTTTTTTTTTTTTTCAGCTGATAACATTGTCTCTTCTCATGATAAACTATTTCTATTTCACTCTGGGTTCCAGTAATTGAGTCTCGTTTACTCAAGTATGACACTTTTTTAGGAATAAATTCCTTTCTAAAATAGAAGTTATTCTGGACTTAAATTTGAACACCAGCACAAAAACACTGCATTTAGAGCTGGACGTCGAGATTTGAATCATTTTATCTAGTGACCTTTCTGGAGCTGATGCACTGAGACTGAAGTAATTACGCTCTGGGATCACAAGGTTTTAGATTTAAACATTCATAAAACGTCCCCTGTGTCCAAGGAGTTGTCATTTTCTGTCTCCAGCATGTTGTCTGTCAAATACTTTTAACAGTGAATATCACCTTGGGTTGTTCTACAAAGCTGGTTATCAGCTTGGTAAGTCAATAGGTAAAGTTTGCATCTTTTAAAAACCAAAGTCATGGATCATGACTGAAAAGAAGATAAAGACACTGAATGCATAATCTAATGAGCTTATCAGTTAAAGCACAACTGAATTTTATTAATGTGCATTTCATTAAATTGTCCTGGAGCTTGCTACCTGGGAAAAACAGAAACACATAACGATTTCTAGTTGTGACATGGAAGACAGAAAATAGTTACAGATGCATGATAAGTCTCCAAACATTACTGGAAAATGAAATTCTAGATCAGGCAAAAGGTAGCAATTAAAATAGTCCCAATTAGTACATTTAAATCTCTGTATAAACCAACGAAAAGTCACAATTCTTAAAGTTTTTACTTCTCAAATACAATAGAATCAATCACATGTCAAGGTTGGAATAAATAAAGAGAAAGTTTCAACCATACTCTTATGATACATTCCCAAATACTTAAAGTATTCTTTGTATTTAATGCAGATTAAAGCTAAATGCATCTATTCCACAGTGTTAGCTTGGCACAATTACATTTTTTGTATTATTTAAACTTTAAAATGTTGCATCAGAATGACAAGCCATTAAGATGACCTAAGATTAAAAAAAAAACAAAAAAAAAAACATCATGCTGAATGAAAGGTAAATTGACTCGTGCATTTTTTACAGTGTTTTCATTTGTTAGGAATAAATAGCAAATACATTAAAGAGGTATTTAATCATGAAAAACATGTGTCTAACATAGTTAACAAAGGCTAAAAACAACACTCAAAGTAGAACTACATGGCAGAGTTACATGGAATTAGGGATATCTTCTGAATGCTGTTATTATTTATTCATGTTTATTTATTCTTTTGTTTGGGATAGGACAATGTGCAATTATTACTGTGGTATTTCAAAAATTATGTGGTTATTTTTTCTTTTTTCCTTTAAGAAATTATGAAACTTTTGCTTGTATATTTAGATGTCCATGTTTGAACAAACATAATAATTCAAACTTGGTGAGTAAATTCAAACTTTGGAAGTATTATTTAGTTTTGAGTTTGTAACAGGAGTTTGCATTCATGTTGGACTCCCAGGAGTTTGTGAGTGTATTTTAATAGCTGCAGGCAGTGACGTTGGAGTGTTCTGAGTACAATGAAAAAATAATGAATGTAGTTGACATGGAGATTGTGGTATATTTAATTGATAAGTTGGATTCCAGTTATGAGCAGAGTGTTGAGATGATAGAAAACTGAAAATCTGTGAGTGGGGATATAAAATTATAATGGACTTTATTTATAGACCACTTTTCAAATCCACTTTATGAAGAGCTGAAAAACAGCAACAGAAACTGGGTGTATGATATAATCATTAGATTTTTTGACAGATAAAAAAAAAAAATCAATAAACAAACTTAACTACATGTAAATAAATTACAGATTACAATATTTTGGGGTAAAATTGTCTTAAAAGGTCATGTAAATTAGGTCACTTATGAATTCAACCTGATTTCCTCTGGTGTATGATCCCAGTGCCTCAGGGCTCTGATTTCATACAATATCTCCTCTTTTGAAAAAGACCAAAGACCCCTGACTGAGAATGTCAAACTACATATTTGTATTCATGGTGGTGCTCTTAGGTCTGATTTTTATAAAGTTGCTAGGAGAGAACTCACACAAGTAAAATTATAGGATCTCATTTGTTTTCTGAGACAGAGGCAATCCCAAAGTTTATTGACTAAAACCTGGGGTTCAAAAAACAACAAACCATGGCAGAAATTAAACTAAAGCATTGCACATCTGTTACATCTCTTTCATTTGTCAACTATTTCCCCTTCAACAGCTCTATCAATGCTGTTTACCTTACCCTGAGGATACATGCCATTTCTAGGTAGACATCTCATTGTGAAAGTGAGAACTTAGAAGTGAAGGTGAGAGTTTGACCATCTGAGGGGGTGGATAGTGGGAAGAAAGCCGCTTTTCCTTCCCTAAATCAAAAGGAATTGCATGTCATATTTTAGGATCTATTTTTAAACCCTCTTGAATTCAATAAAAGTGCTTCAGCTGACTTTGTCTTTTATCAATAGATTTGAAAGGAAAGGCTCAACTTGTGGTTAGTGTGTACAGTTTTACCAGCAGTAATGCTCAAAGGAAGAAAATCAGTGGAATGGAACTCATCTACATCAATTTATTTTATTATTATTATTATTCAGTCAATTCTATAGTCATAAATGTCTTTATTATTCATCATAGTCCCAAATTAGTTGTTGGCACACATTTCCTTTAGCTTTAACATGACCTGAAAATGAGTTTTGCTGAAAAAAAGGGATGTTTTTTAAAGCCTTTTGTTGAAGCAGTGAAACTGCAGGAAGGTTAATCCTGGTATTATCAAGTTTTAACTTGAGTTCTGGCACTCTGATTAAAGCCTCCAGCATGTGTAAGAACACTTATTCTAAAAAGCTTATTGTTTGAACAAGCTAATATACATACATCTTTAGGGAGGTTTGTTTTATTTTTTTTATTTTATTCAGTAGATTTACACATTTATATTATTTTGGTGTAAACACATTTATTTTATTTAAAACAGATACGTTTGATAGTATTGTATGATTTCTATTTCTGATAACAGATTTTAGTAATGACTAATCACCAATTTAAAGCTTATAAACTTCCATGTAATATTCCAGTTGTTTTGTAATTGCGTTGTAACTTTTAGTGTTAGTGACAGCACAAATCTATAAAAGTGTCAAAAATGTGAACAATACTCAACGTAACATAGTAACTTCGAGTAGGATTCTGTCTACTTTGTTTGTTTTTAATGCCTTATGTGCAGTTAATTGCCCCTGAGTTGACACCACAATGTGAACGTATTACAGAGCAGGTAGAACTGAAGTGTCATTCACTCTCTGACCTACAGCACACATTTATTTAGTAAAAGGATTTTGAAATGCTTCTTAATGAACAGACAGGTGTTAATGCTTCGGTTAGCGCTCATTTTGTGCTGATTCGTTTGCTACCAGTTTTACTGACATAGTAGTTATTAGAACTGCTCAGTGACTATTGTTATCAATGCTGTAATCAACAATTATTTTATTATTTTTCATTTTCATTTGAAAAAGCTTCTCAGTGAGTGAAATAAAAATCAAAGCAAAAACCTCCACTACTCCCCTTGTATTAGTTTGTTTGATTTGTTTCAAACTGAAATTAAAAAAATACTAAGAACAGCTATACAGTGTATCTGCTATTGAAGTAAAGACATTACCTATAATATATATGCTTAATGTTTTCTGATTTCCAATTTAAGTCAAGAAGCCTTTTTCTTGTGTACTTTTTTAAATTTAACTGCTTCTGAAGTCCAGCTTCCATTTGGTCATTTTCCAAACTCACCAAACTAAAACTACCTGCACATTGTCGTTGTTGGGCAGAACGTTTGAATATTTAATCTTTCTGCTAACATAAATAAACTCTGTGGTCAGAAATCACAGTCATCCATAAAACCTCAGAAACATATTAAAGGTGACCAAAAAAGTTGTTTTAAGCAAGAAAAAAAACCAAAAAAAGAGTATGAAATACTGTATTTTTGCCCAGCAAGGCTGATATAATCATCATATAATATTATAAAACTCAACAAACAACAAATGCATTTATGTTATAGCAAAATAAATTGTTAAAAAATGAAACATGTAAAAGCGGGAACACTAAATAATTTGAAATCATGAAAGACCTCACATACTCAATCTAAAGCCTGTTAGTAAACATCAGGAGTTGAACCTACTTTCACAGTTTAAGGACTATAACTCAAAAATCTAAATCACCTCTGTTTACCAACCTAAACCTTGTTTTATATATGCTTTATTTATTTGTGAACATGTACAAATTTAAACACAAAATGTCACAATTTATGGTAAACAGAAGTGGTGACTGACCTGCTCTCTTTTCTTTCAAATGTGCAGTCGTATCTCTTGCATGTGAAGAGGTGCAATAAAAGTTAGCTTAATGGCTGTTTATGATTGTTTTGATGTTTGATCAGGGTGTGTACTGTTGAATAATAAATTACAAGTGGACAAATTTCCCCAGTGACAAACAAAGTGTATCTGCTGACAAACATGTTACACACAGCTTACTGAAACAGTTTATGTGAAGACTCATAAGTGTCATGTGTGAGTAAAAAAAAATCTTTCATTTTTACAACATTGCCAGGAATGCATTTCTGTGTCCATGTGCAGTACTGTCTTAAAAGCACACAATCTCTCACAGCGAGCGGGTAATGAGAACATGGCTACTGTGGGAATGTTTTCCGGAGATATTTGTGGCTTGGTAATTCATGTCTACATTGTTTCATGTGTAACACCTCATGTGGAAACACGGCAGTGTGACAGAGGAGAAGCATCACATTAAGAACTGTGTGTGGACCTTGTTGTTCTTTCTGCTCTACCTCATTAATAATCGTCTGGCTGAGCTGTGATCAGAAACACTGCAGTATCTAGCCCCACAAGCTCCTTAATGTATATACCAACACATGTAAATAGTGAAGCACACATGTATAGAATGAAACGAATAACTACACATCTGAAAATGAGGCAAAGGTTTGTGAACTAGTGACTGTTGTTTTGTTTTTGATGACAACAAACAACAACATTAAATAGAAATGAAGATTGTTCAAGATTCTATTTATTCTGTTTAATGTTCATATCTGTATCCAATTATTGGATGGTAAATATTATAAGTAGACAACCAACCCTTCTGTTTTCTCTACACAAGACATGAATAGTCCCTGCCATGAATAGACAGACTTTAGTCAACTGACTAGCTGCTAAAAGCTCATGTTATGTTCTTTTTTATTACAAGACAAAACTTTATCTTGTTTGACATTGAGTTTTCAAAGGACGTACAGACTATATCTGCAGTTTGCATATTTAATTTGCTGATTGACTGGGTTCCTACATAACTATTGTATAAGCTTTATATTGTGAAACAATGACTATGCTGTGCGTGTGTGTGTGCATGCGCGTGTGTGTGTGTGTTCGTGCATGTGTGCATGAATATTTAGTGAGAATGGGTGAACACAAAGTAAAAGCTGAGTTCATCAACTGCAGATCTGGCAGATTTGTGTCAGATATCTTATGAAACTAAGACATTTTACTCTACACACCAAAGGTTCATGTTTTTTTAAATGAAAAAAAAAAAATGAAGTAAGTTCTCTTTCAATAGGTTCTAAGTAACTTACAGTAAGTCATTCAGATGTTGACATAGCTGAAGATGGATGGTGGGTCTCTATCTACTTCCATTTTGTGCTGCCATTGTATGTTTGGAGCCAGAGGCTGTGCACTACGGATATGTGAGTGCTGAAAGTCCCCATAATCATGGTGTGTTTTAAAGCATCAAATGACTAACTAAAAATATTGTAAAATATTGGAATATTATAAAATATTGAAGGGTTAATGTTGATTATGCTTCATTTATCATTCTTTACACTTTTGCATATTAGATTTAAAGAGTATGCTCACATGTTTTTTTTTACTCCATTCTGTACAGTTTTAAGAATAGTTGTGATCTCTGCTCATTGTAAAGACATCTATTGTTTTCTCAGTACAGCTTAACTCAATTCGTCCATCTATTACTTGCATGTTCCTCTGTAGGGTTGGAAGAGGGGGGGTGGGGGGTATGCAAGGAAAACATGCAAACTCCATGCAAACTGGTTCTGGTTGGTTTCTAACCTTAATGCTATAAGGCAACAGTGTTACCAGCTACACCAACGTCAAACCTCTGTTTCTTGTACAATAAATCATTCTCACCATCTGTGACATTTCAGTAACACCCCTAAATTTTACAGTTTCAACACAGCGTTCAAGCAACAGTCTTAACAGAGAGGCAAACTTTAGTACAGCTGTGTACAGTGGGAAAATATGTAAGAATATGGATAAAATAAAAAAACAAAGGAATTTCTGAAGACATCTGTACATTTGCAGAACTGAGTTTACACAGATTTTCATTGCAAACAGCTGGATAACAGCTTTAGTTAACTCGGAGTAAAGAGAAAAGACAGGAAAGTTATCAGACGGTTTTTTTGTTTAGTATATTGCTCTTTAGGACCATCTGTTGCCAGTCGATGTACAAACATCAGCCTGTTAAAATCTCCAACTATCAGTGCATGAAAAAAAAAGTTAAAGCTGTTCTACTTAAGGTGCATGAGTTTCTGGAAAATCTGCCCATTGTTTTTTTTTTTTTGTCAACTGTGTAGATAATTTTATTCCCGAGTGACTGCTTCTACAAGCAAAGCAATATGACAACTTACATGCCAGTCAAACTGTAGTTCATGTATTCTTTAAAGTCATTGCACTTTGATGGTAACTGGAATTTCTACTGTAGAAAAAAAAAACATATTCCGCCTCTGCCAGATTGCAGTGTCTGTAAATAACAAAGTATTCTCACTCCATGTGGAACAAACTGGTTTCACTACACAATGTCTTCAGCGCCTGTGGGTTAAACAGGTCAGAACTCTGTACGGAGAACAAACCGGAACAGAAACGTCATTTTACTTAATAAAGGCCCATGCAGACAAGATATTTCCTGGAATCTGGAAACCAACCTGGGCCGTAACAACTAAATGATTAAAGCTGTCAGCAAAACAACTGGGTTAAAATTTCATCATTGATTAATAATGCACAGCAAATAATATACATGCCTTTTCTTTTGATCCTGGTGTAAACAGTTTGAACCTTAAGTAGGCAGGCATTGACTAACAAGATAGTGAGAAAAAAAAGTCAGAGGCTTGCAGCTGAGAAAAAGGGCAAAGTTTAGGCTGAGATAATAAGTAGAAATAACTTTTTGAAATGTTTTGGGGTATTTTTTTATTAGATAAACATCACTAGGGACCTGACAAACCTACTTTAAATCTATTTTAGAATATCTTTTTAAAGCTGAACCCTGATGCTAATATAGACCTTATTAAACTGTCTTACTCTCCGTCTACATTGATCAACAACACAAAGAGCCAGAAAGCATTTCTCCTCTGTCATGTGTGATCAAATTAACTTGTAATTGTGCGGTCTGAGGTTGTTGCTTTGTTTTCTGCTTTATTTCTTTAATATTTCATGTCAGTAGAGAAGGGAAATTATAAAGTTATTTTTATGATGAGAGAGACAGAAGCAAAATCAAATCAATATGTGGAAAACTTGTTTTTGTATCTGGCAGTTCTTGTGCTGGACTTTTCTACATTGGTTAAAAGACCTCTGCACGAGATGAAGATTAAAACATTAAATTATAAAAAAATACCAGTTTTGTTTTATATATTTAGCAAACTATAAAACACATGGAAATATGATTATTTTAAGTTTCTCTTGTTCAAAGAAATAGACAGATTTTTCTTTTTACCTTGACATATTTAGCATGTCATCAGCATTCTTCCTCAGAAATGTCACCAGGTGTTGATATGATGTGTCTATCTGCTGATTTTCCCTGTAGGCATGACCCAACTTGCTGATCTAGCAGTTTTGCCATGCTGGCCACGCCCATTATTGCCCAACACTCTCTGGAGGAGGGAATCGTGTGTTAAGAAAATTAAAATAGTACAAAATAACTGCTGCAGCCCTAAAGGCAATAAGTGGATGTCCTACACTCAAGAACTAAGACAGATGCATTTGTAATTCTTCTGCTCCTGTTCTTGCACAGAAAAACTATTTTGCACTTTTTTTGTTTCTGTTTGCAAGTGATATGCTTGAGAAGTCACAGTGAGGTGAAGAATTGTGAGAACCTTTTTTCTAAATAGGAACATATTGAGAGACAGCTGTCTAGACAGCAGACCTTTGGCTATTCGTTTGTTTACACCAGTTTGCAAAGAGAATAAAATATAAGGAACAGGAAATGTCAAAACCTCATTTTTGTTTTGTTCATTTTTTCCAACAAAATCATAATTTTGATAAATTCTGACATCGATGTTCAGTAACTGAGATCCAGCGATGAAAACTGCTAAAATAACTTAAAATCCACATACCACTGTGGTCATGATTCACAAGCTGGGTTAAGGAGATGAGAGACGTATGTAGCAAATAAATGCATACAGATGTGGGGCAAGTGAGAAAATGTCCTTTTTTTCTGTGGAGATAAATGATAATGAAAGAAATAAAATGTTTATAATTTATTCTGTGCTGCGAGTCACTATTTGGGGCCTTAATTTAAGGTGATATCATAAAGTGAAGAGATATTTTTTTTTATGGAATGTTTCTTAGTTGTGTGCTAATGCCATCTCTCCATAAAATTTGTATTGTAAAATAAATTGTTTACTATAATCATTTAGAAAATTCTTAACTGTATTTACATTTTCTTAGAAAAAGTATTTGTTATAGGTAATTGTAGGTAATTGTTTATACTTTGCAAACTGTAAATGTCAATAAGAAGAAATGTTTCTAACAGATCTAAAACACTATATTTTCCAACAAATAGTGACTCGATCGAAGATAAATTGTGTTTAACATTAATTCATGTGATGCAATCTCAGTATAACATTTTATCAATCCTTCCATAAAACCAATATATATATATAATTAGTCAGAATATTTATATTTCCTGAAAATCTGTGTTTTTTTTTAATTGTTTTTGCATTTTAGATTTAATTGCATTAATTTAAATTATTTTAGAACCTTTATTTAGAAATGTATTTGATATTTAGAAGAAAGTGCAGGTTTGATTCAGGGTTTTATGTAAACCTGACTGATTGCAATATGATTAGGATTACATCCTTGACTGTTTGAGGCACTTATATTAAAATGTTAAATGTAAAAAAAAAAATAAAGCATTTCCTACATTGACATATACTTTGTCACAGTATGAACTTCACAAAACTTAAAAGGAAAAGCCAGAACCTTTGCAGTAATTCTCAACAGAAAATTACATTTAACCAGTCCGATCAATGATAAACTTTAAGTGGCTCTGGTTATTGAAAAAAAGGACACTTTAGTCGACTGCTGTTACACCGAATCCTAAATATATATTTAAAAAAAAAAAGAAACAATGTTGATTACAAATTACATACTGTTTGTTCCGAGTATCCCTTTGTGTACAGCTGGGGCACGAACTCTCTTACCCTGCAATCTCCAAGGCCGCTGCCAGTCTCCAACTATTCCGTTTTTACTTGATTATACACGTATATTCAATAGCCTTGTTAGCGACGTGAGTGTCTTTCACAGTCTTGACTGATTCTGAAAAGCGTGTTTGATTTTTCTTAACACAGGAGACACTAGAAATAGGAATTTAAGCCACGAGGCTGTTTGTAATTACTGAGCATGTGAATAATCCAGAATGGGATTGCAAATTGTAACCCACTTTATGTTTAATAAAACTTGGATGTTGGAGCAGTGTTACGTGTTGCTTTCCTGTGGGTTAGATACTGGGGTGTGAACATATTTATGATCATGAGATGAAGAGTCCATGCAGTGATTTGGATAAAACTGCTGTTTGCATTCATATATATGTAATAAACAGAGATGTCTTTTCACACCAACTGATTTTTTTTTTCTCACTTTGTTTATAGGCACTGCTTTAATGAAGAAGCAGACCTGCTAATGTTCTAGCAGAAGGGACCCTCTTCATCAAGTATGGGGTCACCATGGAAACCATTTCTCTTCCTGTCTATCATCAGTGGCCTTTCAGGTAAGAAATCCAAAAGGCAGTTCAGAAGATAATAAGAAATAAATGTACTGAATAATCTCTTTAAGCGCAGACATTACAAGGGAATGGTAGTCGCTGAACTGTTCCGTAATGACCAAGCAGTTGTACTCTGTAAAGGTGACTCCATTGGGAGAATTATTCTTTAGATAAATGGATGAAAAGTTGGAACTTCACACTTGGAAAGGAGGAATTCACACCTGGGAAGATGTTATCTTGGAGGAGACTGAGATAAAGGGCTTTATTCAGTTTTCTAACTTCACATCATGCTTCAATTTTCATTCTTGCTATTTTTCTGGTAGAATTTGACAGGTAGGTTTAGTGGCTGACAAATCTTTTAGAGAGATGCCTTAATTAAGAAAGAGAAAGAGTGCTGAAGATAAACTGTTTTTAAAAGAACCAGTTTTTGTGACCCAGCAGCTATTACAAAAAACACAACAGAGCTAATGTTTGTTTTTAAAAAACCTCTTCTTGAACATCATTTTTCTTTGAGCGATTGGCCATGAGTGCTGAACTATAAGCTGAAGCGTTTTCCTTGGTCAGTCTCAAGCATGTGTTTGCCACTTTAATGGAATCTGCCCTTTTAACGGTTCTTTCAGCCCACCAGAGGAGGGTTCATGCACTTTGTGGTTCTCTCCAAGCTTCGTTTATGAGTCAAACAAGCGGCTCTGACCTCACTTGTCTGCTTGTTAAACCGTACTATTAAATTGCAACAACTGCTTCTTAACTTTTCAGCCTGGTCTGCGGGGACAGTTGCATTCTGAGGAAATTGATGTTATTTTTAGAAGAAACTGCTCTCATTTTTTTTTAGCAAACTGCCATTTATGCTAATGTGCATCTAACAAGCAGTAACAGGCAACTTACTGTTTTTTGTTTTGTTTTTTTTCTCTCAGAAAACCAATTTGTTGGAGAAATACTTGCACTAAAGATTAAAAATAGTGAAGAATTAGAAAAAATAAAACATTAAACAAAGCAGCAGAAACATTTTACAATTTTTTGTCTTTCTGTTTTTAATCAAGAAATTAAAGAAATCTTATTCTTGCTGCTCACATTATACTGACCTGTGTTATAAATAGTCCAAGTTATTATTGTAAAAAAGTGACACTAACACTGACAAACTCTGTATGAGTCATTTATGATAAACATGGGTCAACATTTTTTCCCGCTGTCATCTTGTGTAGCCACCGCAGCATGAACACATCCTGACACATGTTGTGAGAAAACAATGAAGGGGGAAGGAAGCAGATACATACATTAAAAAAAAAATCTAAATGAGCAATCACCCAATTGTGGAGTTTGTAACCGTCCTAAGCTTGGTTGAACAGACTCTACTGCAGGATGCAGATGATGTTTGCAGATGGTAAAAGGAGGGATGCTTTGCACCTTCTGAAAGATGCAGTTGTTTATATAAAAACCTTTGCCCCATTAGAGAACTTTACCTCTCTACTGAAGCATCCAAAAAGTCTGCTGTCTAAAACTGTTAGTAAAACCATTAGCATGAAGCCTGGCAATATCAAGTGTGTTACTGAATTGGTAGTTTAGAACCCAACAGTGAAAGTACATGGAGGGTTGTTATTTAATCAGGAGCAATTTCAACAACTGTCTGCAAAGTGTCATGAGAGTCTCCCCAGGGAATCTGTAAGTGATTCACTCGTATATGTTTTTTTGTCTTTTTCAGAAAAGCAGTAAAGCTAAATCATGGTTATCACTGCTACTATCTGGAGGTTTATATTCTAATATTTTAATCATTAAAACTGCCACAAAACTAAAAAATAAACAAACAGTAGCAGTAACATATTTGACATAACTGATGTTTTTTTACAACATGATGCAGGGAGCTGCTCTGACCTGTCAAACTTCTAAATATAGAGCACAAAAGCAGAAACGATGATCAAAAATTATCCCACAAACAATACCCCTTTCTGATAAATTAGACAAAAACTTCATTAAACCACTGTTTTTGATGTAGTTCGACTACACACTCTGTATTCAAACTAAGATTTCAACCTGTTTTGCAAATATTTCTTTTTTACTTTTAGCAGTTTTAGCAAATTTGAGAATTTATCTCTCACAAAAAAAAAAAAAAAAAAAAAAAAAAAA